>JADLZN010008632.1:0-18391 GCA_018155175.1 Sinocyclocheilus anophthalmus
TTACTGACCGCAAACTTTTAAAGAGTAGTATATAAAAGCCTCACCTTTCTCTGCTTTTTCCTCTGTTCCTGGGCCTGAGATTGATTGACTGCCCGCAGAAGAAGGCGGGGCCAAAAGGCTTTTTAGTTCTTCGTTACCTTGGGCAACATCTCCACCTTCAGAGCTGTTGAGGGAGTCGCTGAGGGCTGAGAGAGAGGAGGAAGTGCTCTTGGTCTCACTGAGAGGGCTTCTGGAATTGAAACCTGTGTGGGATAAAAAGAAAAGAAAGAAAGAAAGAAAAGAAAGACATTTTGGGTCACTTCTGAATATAAGACAAACCCGTATTTGAAGACATGCTGGATATTCAAAGACTCGTTTTTTTTAGGCTTAGCTTAAGCCATCAGAGAATTAGGCGGGAGCATCTTTCAGAGCTCGAGGTTTGATAATGAATTCTGTAATGAGTAAAGTGAAAGGCAGAAAAATCCTCCAATTGATCAAAATCCACCCAGTGAGCCGGGCTGGAAAATGTATGCTAGAGCAGTGTGGTATTAAGCCTTAAAAGTCGGGAGGCGGGCTCTATTCCCTAAGAGGCACTCTTGCGGGTTTAGCCTGACTTCTGTATCCAAGCAGCCAGAACACTCAAGCCTGCGCTCTTATTGATCTGCGCTGTGCCTGAGAGCGGCAGGAGAGGGGGGCTGCCTAGGTCAGGGCCGCCACAGCTAAGATGGCGGGAGCATCTCAGGCCACGGCTCTCCCCTAGGGCTCTCATAGCTCACGAAATGGCCGATACCAGCTCTCACGCGCGCTTCACTCACATGTTGAGACTGCCGTTCCTTTGAAAGAACACATGTAGAATACAGAGTAGGTGGTCATGTTTAATCTTTTGTCAGCTTCAATGACATCTTTGAATACAGATGCTCTGTGTGACTCGTATGCGTTATGAAGAGCAGGACTTAATCTCTGTGAGTGAACTTGACGGCCTCTATAAGGCTACTGTACGCGGTGGACGTTGGTCGAAATATCAGGATGAATTAACGCCCAGGTTTAGCCGTACACTTGCAGTGTAAAGCAAAGCATTAGTGATGGAGAGAACAGCTGCCAGGCGGGCACCCAGGTGACAGCCGCAACTCTCAGCCACCTTCCTAAGCAGGAGACAAAGAAGTGCAGGCTGGTAGGCGCTGACCCGAGGTCAGCCAATCTGCAGCAAGGGGTGTCTCTGGAAGGACGCTAAATCGCAGTTGACAACCCAACTTGTTCTTTTGCTGGCACTCTCTGAGTTCACTGTCTTGCTGAAGTGGACTCGAGCTCCGTGGCGTTAGAGTGAGTGTGGGAGACATGACGGTGTTTAGCTACTTGGATGGGTAGTTGTGAGAGACTAGGGATATCGATTTTTCTGCCTCCTTGGGTCTAATAACACCAGGCCTTGCAGTTAAATATAAACTCACACACCCACTCAAATGTGAACCCTCAGTCAGTTCCATGACCGACTAAAAATGAACCCCACGCACAACCTAAAGATTGAGGTGTTTGTCTATAATAACCCTGGCGAGTTTCTGTGTCAACAACATCGACCCAGCGATTCAGACCTTAACGGTGTAATTTCTGCATCACTAGCGCCACCAAATGGAACTTAAAAAAATAACTACGGTTTTCAAACCAGTTGACTTTGTCACCAGTTTTTACGACTTTTCCTACCCCTTTGGTGAAAACTGCCTAGTGACAAATCTAGCAAATCTAAATCTTTCTTGGACAAACCTTATTTAGTTTCTGAGACTCAATGGTATGATGTCATTTAACAACATTTAGCAAGCAGGCTTTAGCTGCTCTCCATTGAAATGTTGTTGGCAACAGTAAAACAGGTTTCCCAATCACTCATACCACTCATTTCCTTAGAACCATGTTCAGTGTTCGGTCAAACAGGAAGTCCTGCCTCAACCCAACTTCTTGCAAGCTGACGAACAGATTTTGAGATTATTTATGCTAAAAGGCCATAATCTTGTAAAAAGTAAATAGAAATACAATAAAATATCTCAAAATATAAAATGCTCCTGACACTCCAGGTCTAGAGTAAAATCTAGTTGTGCAACAAAAATCTAGTACCGATAGCTGAGAAAATGTTTGCGGTTGTGCATTTTGCGTGGTGGCACTACTTAATTACATCTTTCTAATTACACAATCTGTACACTAATTGCATTAATCTGTACACAACAATGAATGAACAAATGAATAAACCTGTTCTTTTTAATGAGTCATTCATAAAGGTTCACAAAACAGTCTGAAACCTGTGAGTGAGTTAACAGTTTGAAACAGACTCACTCAGTCAGTGAATCAATCAAAGCCATTTCACAAGCTGTGAATCAGTTAACAACTGATTCATTCACTGAACCACAAGTCATTTTTGGTTGTCCAATTTTAAATTTGTCAACTACATTTAGTTTTTTGTTTAGTTTATAAATCCAAAATCTTTCATTTTAGGAATTCATGACTCTATCATGACTGTAGTCCTGCATTCAAAATTACAACTTTAGCAGAAGCACTTTGAGTTTCAAAAGAAAAATGCAAATATTATGATGGACTTGCGCCAAAGTTTCCCAAGTGTTTAAAACAACAACCAGAAGGTATGTTAAGCACCTTGCTAAAAAAACGTCTCAGTTCGTATGTAACCCTCGTTCCCTGAAGGAAGGAACGGAGAACATCACGTCGGTAATGGACGAACGACTTGGCTCTAAATTCATTACCGATTTGATGCGAGAGTGACCGACTGAAAGGGAACCAAGCTGCTTTGCACTGGATAGATGCTAGTCTAGCTGGGGAACAAGCACTGGCACGATGTACCCGCAAAATGTAACCAGCATGGTCTTTCTGGAAAAGCTGGTTGACCAAGATAGTCATGCTAGTTCAACTAGTTAAGTGCACACACCAGCATCTAAAACTCAAGATCTCAACAAGTAATGCGTAAAATGTAAGAACGGTGAGATCTTACCTGCGTGCCCTGCACTGATGTGAGCTTTCATCTCAGCCTCGTCCACACCCACATACTCACAGGTGCTACAGCAGAGAGAGAACATCCACTGCTCTTTGTCTACATGAAGAGACATATGTCTGACAAACTGAGCATTAAACTCTGTCTGGAAGCCGCAGACGTGGCAGCTGTAGTAGTAGGGGCAGTTTTTGAGCTCTTGGCCTTCATTGGTGACAGCGGTAACAATCTGCTCGGCATCTGTGTTCACCAGTTTGACTGAGTGGATGGTGAGGTGCTGGTTGAGGTTGGCTCGGCACTTAGCCGCGTACAGACACAAATGACACTTATACTTCCTCTCTTCTGCAGAGACAAACAAGAGAGCAATTAGAAAGCAAACAAACAATAGACTCTTTTGTTGATAGATGATGTTTATAAGGTGTCCCATCTCCTCCTGGCTATTCTGAGATCAGAGGATCTTGAGGTCTCACCGTTCCCACAGGACTTTATATTTATTTATTTGTTTTGTAGTCCAGACTGAGATGCATTTGAATGGACCATGATCAGACGGCTCATTGATGCTCCTCAGAGACCTGCGGGACATGACTGTTCAAGGATCAGGCAAGGCTGGCCATGGTTGTGCTGTGCTCCAGGGGAGCTTAGTGCTAGGGGAGACTTCTTTACAGCTTAGTAATCACTTAGGTACTTTTCCCACCAGGACTAATCAGTAGCCTAATCTCTTTAAAGGAAGGGTAATCTAGTCCAGTGAACCTTATTTACTTACTTAAGGAATTACTTGTCCTAATGACAACATACAATGTTGTTGGACATGTATGTGTACATGTGACAATATAACATTCAAAAAAGCTTGTTTTTCAGTAACTTTGCTTAACTGTTGTGAACCAGCAGATGACCTTAACCTGGTCAACTGGTAAAAGTTGTTACCCAGGTAATTTAACATTGTAGTTGTGATTATGGATGTATTTGTAAATGTAATACTACAGTGGTCACACAATCAGTTCTGCTGAAAACACCAGCTTACACCAACATAGAAGGTGGAGCAGAACAATTTAGCTGGTATGGTTGGTTAACCGGCATAGCAAAACTGGTTGAATGTTGTTTGAGAGCATGCATTCTCACCTGTGTGTAGGGAGAGATGCCTGGAGAGAGTCTGTTGGCGACCAAATACTTTGCCACATATAGGGCAGGGAAAGAGCTGTTCGTTGAGTCTCCATTGGGCAAGTCCATTTCCTGGCTCACTATTCACCTTCTCTGGATCTGGATACATTAAAAAAAAATAATAATAAAGTGTGGCCAAGTATGGTGACTCATACTTGGAATTTTTGCTCTGCATTTAACCCATCCAAGTGCACACACACACACCATGTGCTGCAGCGCCTGGGGAGCAGTTGGGGGTTCAGTGCCTTGCTCAAGGGTCTCACCTCAGTCATGGTATTGAGGGTGGAGAGTGCTGCTTATTCACTCCCCCACCAACAATTCCTGCTGGACCTGAGACTCGAACACGCAACCTTCGGGTTACAAGTCCAACGCTCTAACCATTAGGCCACGACTGCCCCTAATAATAATTATCAGATATTATACAACAGTTAGTTCTGGTTCTCCAGTCCAACAGCACTGGGAAATTTCACTGTTCGTATCGCTATGCTTGTCTGTGTTCCCAGCGTACAGCGTATAGCACAAGTCAACTAAATGTATGTAACATGGCAAATGAATGCACTTTTGGAAGTTGAATGTAAGGGAAATGTCATTTTGGAATTTCTGTGGTTTAATGTGATATTGTTGTTCATGTTCTTGTTCATGATGAAATTTTATTTTATTGTTGTAATTAATTTATAGCATTAACAAGACTGTTAATGACTGTTAATGTTAAGGAGCAATGACTGATTGAATGTCTTTTTAGTCCAGTGCCTGTATATAAGATTAGTACTGACCAAGAGGCTGTCATATGTGGATCAACTTACTATGTTGTGTATTTTCAACAGTTTCAATATGAAAAATAACTTTTATATTGATTCAATGGATTTATTACATTTTGGGAAAAACAAAACGTGTCATGGATTTATTGCATTTTGGGAAAAACAATCACATTTTATAATAAATATTTGAAAATAAAAATCTGGATTTGAATTTTTTATGTTATTATAACCTTAAGATGCTATGTGAAAGTTTGAAACAGAAAAAAGTGGTTTTCATCTTGTCACTTTCTTAAAGAAAACACATTTTTACTCAAATTAATCAAAATGGATTAATAGCGTTTTGGAACCAAACTCTTCATTTAATTTGTCTGAATTCTTGACATATTATACTCTTGTGACACATGGGAACTACTAATTGCAGGTACAACCGAGAAACCAAGAGACACTGAGGTTGGCAAGAGGTCAGTGTGTGTTCTGTCACTGTGTTGGATAATATGTTGATGAGTCTATACATCCAGATCAGGGAGCCAACAAGGTGTATTTTTATCTTGACATTGGACTGTGTGCTCCTTTTTCACCTTTCATTAGAAGAGCGAGAGAGGGGGAGAAAGAGAGAGAGAGAGAGAGAGAGACAGCATACCACACAAGTGGAGGAGAGCGTCTGAATTAACCTTCTGACGAAGGTGGTTGGCTCGGCGTCAAATTAAAATGCAGCGCCACGCCTTTTCTCTCTCCGGAAGGAGGCAGAGAGAGATAAATAAATGAATAGATAAATAAATAAATATATAAACCGAAGAGAAATTCCGTCATCATGCAACACAGCCCCTTCAAATACTGTAGATGTCTGGTGCAATATGAACGCCTGGCCATAATTCTGTACAAAACAAGAGGCAGAGAGGTTGCCAAATGTTAAGCAATGTTTCTTTACAAGCCAAAACTGAACAGAAATATGTATACTTATTTTTTTTTTTAAAAGCCTGCGGTTTGCAACTGAAAGGGTTTTAATCATGTCAAGGCATTCAGAGATGCATGTTTTGGGTTTGTAGGTCATATCAATGACTTTGAGTTTTTTTTTCTTTTTCTTATGCATGTACCACAGCATTTGATCCTTTCAATAAACATTCAAGGGGCTTTTTGGATATGCAGCGGGTGTGTGCCCGTCCCTTTGGACTTGTGGTTTGCTCATAAATAGGCACATTTTTTACAAATGCTGTCATAAGCAATGCAGCCTCAGGATTGATGGGGGCATGGCGAGGAAAAGGGGAGCAAGTGGTTGGGGAGAAACAGCATTTTCTTTTTTTTTTTCTGGCATATCAGAGAGGATTTAATAGTGGCAATTAAAGAGCAGATGCACTGGCCTTGGATGCAAGACCTGAAGGACATTTTCATGGGGATGCTCGTATCTTCTGCCAGAGACCGAACCCAAAAGTCCTGACGGGAATAGTGTCTCAAAGTGGCCCAATGGGAGGGGTTGTCTGATTTGTCGGTATGCTTCCTGAAGAAGTCACAGGGAATGATGCTAAAAGTGCCCCTTTATTCCTCACAATGGTCTTAGTTGAAAGACGCTTCTGAGTTTAAATATATACATCTACAGGGCAATCTAATGTCAAGCTGTCAATTTCATTGTTATCATGCACAGAGATGCCAAGGTTTTTATTGGTCCTAGAGCAGCTGTTAAAACTAATGTAAGCCATCTATCCAGAGGTAAGTTCTGAAATCCATCATTATTTTAAAAGACATAAGGATAAGTGATGTCTTGCTTGCCTGCTTGATTTTACTGCTGATGTATTACTTGATGTGCTACCCAGAAGAAACTTTTATTGCTCAGACTCTACTCTTTTATAGATCAATGGCGTTCTCGGTTATGTTTTAAATAAGCAACAACTTTTTCTCAGATGTTTCTTTTAAAATTCTTTAGGTGAAACAAAAACAGACACAAATGAGACAATTGCTGATATACAGTTAAACTCCTACACTAAAGTAACGTGAATAGTTTAGCTCAGATAATTTATCCTTGAAAGAATCTGATGAGAAATATTTCAGGAAAAAAGATGATGACGCCGCGTGTAGCTACTGCCGTCACACAAATGTTGGAGGAGATGACAGGTGAAAGCGAGACACTCTAACCGCAACAGAAATAAATAGCTTACCAGTGTGGGAGTTTTTTTGGATTCCATTAAAAAAGCAGGATTTTAGACATCCAAGTTTGCAGGAAGTGCAAAAAGGCAATTTATTTTATTTGTACAATTGCGATTAAAAACTCTCTCCGACTCCCTAAGCTGGTGTTTGTGATTCATTTGCCAAAAAAGAGAAAACAAAATAAATGAAGTTAAAGATGAATTTGACTGATAGCTTTATTTCGTTTCGATAGATATCATGATAATATTGTCTTTTAAATGCGATAATCATGTAGTGAAAATCTGATATCGTCACAGCCCAACTTTGCAGTGACAATAGAGAATACTGGGGTAGAAAAATCAGAAAAGTACACTCTTAAAAATAAAGGTGCTTCAAAAGGTTCTTCAAGCGATGCCATAGAAGAACCATTTTTGGTTTCAGTTCCATTCAGTCAAAGGTTCTTTAAAGAACCATCTCTTTCTTATCTTTTTATAATCTGAAGAACCTTCTTTCACCACAAAGAACCTTTTGTGAAACAGAAAGGTTCTTCAGATGTTAAAGGTTCTTTATGGAACCATTTTGGGCAAAAAGGTTCTTCTATGGCATCGTGAAGCACCTATATTTTTAAGAGTGCAGACTTTAAATTCACCATGTGCACTTCATTTAATCTCAGTTGCTGACTAGGAGAAAACACTGAGATATTTAAGAGATGTCATTTTTTCTTTTTCTTTCTTGTGCTGAGCAATAAACCATCTTGCCCTCATTTGACTTTGAAAAAGATACTTCACCCAAAAAAGTGGACACAGATATTTTTCATTTATCTTCTTCTGTGTTCCGCGAATGGAAGTAAGTGATACAGGTTTGGAACAACACAAGGGTAAGTGAGTTACAAAATAATTTTTGCATAAACTATTGCTTTATCCCCAAGCACCATCTCCTCATACCACTGACACCTTTAAGCACCTGTTGATATCAAATGTACTATTACTGGATGATGTTTTGACCATATTTGAATCTTAAAGACTCAACTTGATTAGTAGTGCCACACTACCAGCATGAATTAGCATCGCTAAACCACATAATTAAACAAGGGTGCCATGTGTGTGCCGTCTCCCAGCCGTCCCCCGCGCTGACCTGCACTGCATAAGAGCTTTAATTAAAACTACAGTGGGTGTTTTGCCCTCTGCTTCAATCTATGAGCGAGTTTAGAAAAGGCAACACACAATCAGACACAGGGCCCTGAATCAGCCTCGTCACCCCACGGTTCCACTGAGTCACACCGCTCATACGAACCTGTGCGTCTGACTCACGGTGTGATGTGGTTGCCGACAGCTCTGGTGTGACACAGAGCCTGGGGACTGCCAGGAAAAAGATGGCACCTTCCCACAATGCCTCAGTGGGGGGACATGAGTGAACAAATGCCTGTGCAATGCTTATGACTATCCCCTAATACCTTCATTTTCTTGTTGTCGATGCAACTCTCTCACCTCTCCTACTGAAAAGACTTGCATCGTTGGGAACCAATATATGTTGTGCTTTCAGAACCAGGCTCCTTAACAAACCTAAAGAGATAGTTTACCCAAATCAAACTTCTGTCAACATTTACTCACCCTCATGTAAAACCTGTATGACTTACTTTTTTCTGCTGAAAACAAACAAACAACACCAAAACAACAACCCAAAAAGAGCACTACTGTTAAAAGTTTGGGGTCAGGGGGACAGCAAGATTTTTTTTTATATATATATATATTTCATAAGCATATTCAGATGATTTGTTAAGGATCATGTGACACTGAAGAATGAGTAATGGCTGCTGAAAATTCAGCTTTGACATAACAGAAATAAATAACTTAAAATATATTCAAACAGAAAACAATTATTTTTAAAATATCTATTATGTTTTCTGTAATTTTTGATCAAATAAATGCAGCCTTGGTAAAGATGAAAATACAAAATAAAATAAAATAAAATAAAATCTTTCAAACCCCATACTTTTGAATGGTAATCTTTTTTGTAAATACACAAAAGTCAATTGTTTATTTGTACCCCACTGACTTTCACAGAATGGACTAAAAAGTTGTTTGAAGTAGCTTCTTTTATATTCCAGGGTAGTTAATGATTATAGATTTTTTATTTTTGGGTCAACTATCTAGTGTCTTGTTCAGTCAGCTGGATACAGGTTAACAATGCTACATTTCGGGTCAAAATATACAAAGTTCACGACTGCAATAAAAAAATAAGGCACTGAAGTTTAATTGAGACACTAGAGCATCTACATCAATGCCTTGAATTGGTTAATGGTTTAATTAGTGTTATTAGAGAGAGAAGAGACAGCCTCCGCAGTGATGCTGAAGATGACTCGGGGCAAGAGCAAGGGTAGAAGAGGAGTGTTACACACACCGAACACACAAAGGATGACACAATGAACTTAAGTATTCTCATGCAATTAAGTGAAAAATATAAAAATAAGATGTAAAAGCAGGCAATGCCATTCATCTGATGCAGCCAAGAACAACATAAAAGCAATTTTTATACAGAAATGATCAAATTGGCCATACAGCCACACACGCAAACAAACACTGATTCAGTTTACCTTTTTGGCATAAATACAGAACTATTTTAGAGCAATTCATTATTTTTCAACCACTGATTGTGCTGTTAAAAATAAAAAAATTGAGCTCTTTGTCTTAACTAAGGAGTGGGAGTTACTACCCACACCGGGTCAGAAGGAGTTAGACACTTAGCAATGAAATGCCAAAAAACATGGAGTAAGGGAAAGAATTTGAAAGAGAAAGAGAGAAAGAGATGAAAAAGGTAGACAAGGGTCATGGCCGCTCTTATGTGATTTGTGTATGTCCGCTTTGTGTCTGCGCGGAAGAATGAACACATGTCTGAGTGTGTAGTGAATTAACTTTCACGCACCCTGGACACGAAAAACCCAATCATTTTTTCATTAACTGATGTAGGGAATCGGGCCAGGTGAGCACAAACTAATTACCCTTTGCCAGAGGGGCCAGTAGAGGGAAGCAGGGAGTGCCAGCTGCCCAGTGCAGTGGTCTCAAAGCTGGGTGGGAGCACGAGGGGCCTCTGTAGTCTCGCATTAGATGAGAGGGGCGACTTGTATGCATAGATCTATGTAGATGTGAGCAGGGTCCAAAATGAATACCAAATCCGCAAAAAAATTACTTGTGAGTGGACAGCACCTTTGAAAGGAACATAATATAGTGCCTACATTGAATTGTATAAGCTACAATCTGAGTTAATATTTTTTCTCCCGAAGTCTGTCGCAATCTATATGTGGGAGAACACTGAAAGCGAAATCCTGTTTTAACCACTAATACACACTTGTTGTAAAAGAAATGCTCTAATTATGTATAGAGCTTTCTTTTGTAATAAAAGAAAGATTTGAGAATAATTTCACACAAGCTGGACATCGTGAGTGATGCATTTTAAAATAGTGTAATGTTTTCATGTAAATCAACTTTTGTCAAATTAGTCTGATGCAGACATATTGCTCATACTACACCCTTGTATTGTTTCTGCAGTAAGTTCACTGTGCATAGTATGCAAAATTTAGCTTCTATGTTTAACACAATTTGAATACTGTATCCCAAAATACGATGCACTTGACTCTCCATTTCAACCTTACAGTTAGTATCTGAATGTTATCAAATTTACGTGTTAGTAATGACACTGTTTTAAAGAAATAGTTCACCCAAGATTAGAATTTGCTAAGAAACGTATTCACCCTCAGCTCATCTGAGATGTAGAGGATCTTGTTTCTTCATCAGATTTGTGAATGTAGCGTTGCATCACTTGCTCAGCAATGGATGTGAATGGGTGCCGTCAGAATGAAGAGTCCAAACAGCTGAGAAAAACATCACAATAATCCACAAGTAATCCACACCACTCCAGTCCAGCATTTAACATCTCGAGAATGAAAAGCTGCATGTTTGTAATAAACAAATCCATCAAGACATTTTTAACTTAAAAACGGTTGCTTCTGGCTAAAAAGTCAATAATCCGTAAAAACACTTCCTCATTATGAACCGTTTTTGCTGTTACTAAATACAGGTGCATCTCAATAAATTAGAATGTCGTGGAAAAGTTTATTTATTTCAGTAATTCAACTCAATTGTGAAACTCGTGTATTAAATAAATCCAATGCACACAGACTGAAGTAGTTCAAGTCTTTGGTTCTTTTAATTGTGATGATTTTGGCTCACATTTAACAAAAAAACACCAATTCACAATCTCAACTAATTAGAATATGGTGAAATGCTAATCAGCTAATCAACTCAAAACACCTACAAAGGTTTCCTGGTGAGCCTTCAAAATGGTCTATCAGTTTGGTTCACTAGGCTACACACATCATGGGGAAGACTGCTGATCTGACAGTTAGTTGTCCAGAAGACAATCATTGACATCCTTTACAAGGAGGGTAAGCCACAAATATTCATTGCCAAATAAGCTGGCTGTTCACTGAGTGCTGTAGCCAAGCATGTTAACAGAAAGTTGAGTGGAAGGAAAGGTGTGGAAGAAAAAGATGCACAACCAAGCGAGATAACTGCAGCCTTATGAGGATTGTCAATCAAAATCGATTTAAGAATTTGAGTGAACTGCACAAGGAATGGACTGAGGCTGGGGTCAAAGGCATCAAGAGCCACCACACACAGACGTTTCAAGGAATTTGGCTACAGTTGTCGTGTTCCTCTTGTTAAGCCACTCCTGACCCACAGACAACGTCAGAGGCATCTTACTGGGCTAAGGAGAAGAAGAACTGACTGTTGCCCAGTGGTCCAAAGTCCTCTTGTCAGATGAGAGCAAGTTTTGTATTTCATTTTCCTAGAGTCTGGAGGAAGGGTGGAGTTCATAGCCCAAGTTGCTTGAAGTCCAGTGTTAATTTTCCACAGTCTTTGATGATTTGGGGTGCAATGTCATCTGCTGTTGTTGGTCCATTGTGTTTTTTTGAAAAACAACATCACTGCACCCATTTACCAAGAAATTTTGGATCCTCATGCTTTCTTCTGCTGACCAGCTTTTTGAAGATGCTAATTTAATTTTCCAGAAGGATTTGGCACCTGCCCAAACTGCCAAAAGCACCAAAGTTGGTTACATGACCATGGTGTGGGTGTGCTTGACTCCAGCAAACTCACCGACCTGAACCCCATAGAGAATCTATGGTGTATTGTCAAGAGGAAAATGAGAAACAAGAGACCGAAAAAGGCAGATGAGCTGAAGGCCACGGTCAAAGAAACTTGTTCCATACCACCTCAGCATTGCCACAACTGATCACCTCCATGCCACGCCGAATTGAGGCAGTAATTAAAGCAATAGGAGCCCCTACCAAGTATTGAGTACATGTACAGTAAATGAACATACTTTCCAGAACCCCAACAATTCACTAAAAATGTTTTTTATTGGTCTTGTGAAGTTTTCTAATTTGTTGAGATAGTGAATTTGGTGGTTTTTTGTTAAATGTGAGCTAAAATCATCACAGTTAAAAGAACCAAATACTTAAACTACGTCAGTCTGTGTGCACTGAATTTATTTAAAACACAAGTTTCACAATTTGAGTTGAAGTACTGAAATAAATTAACTTTTCCACATTCTAATTTCTTAACTTTTACCACGTAAAGTATATCAAATCTGATCTGCCAAACAAATGTTACAAAAGTTAGAAATAAAATCGCAGCTTGATATCAGTTCGCATCCATTCCCGTCACAGACCACGTGACATTAAGAAACATACAGAAACTCTCCAAACATAAAAAAAAAAATCATACACAAACATACAAAAGCACAAAACTTAATGTTTATTCAAGTCAGAAGTGCAGAAGTGACCCGGGGGCTGTTTCATAAAACAAGTTTACCAAATAAGCCAGGCTTTATTTCAGTTAGTCTGACTCATTGTCAAATTATTTGGTTCCATTAAGCAAATTTAACATAGATCAACTTCTGTGGCAACGTATGCTGGGAAACTAACCTGGTCGGGAGCAGGCTAACTGTCAGGCTAAGCTGAGTTCCTCAAACATTGACCAATAGGAATGCATTGATATTACCGCTGACTCTCTCATAGGCTACAATTTGTTGACTTTGGAAGCTGCTCTGTTCAGCCTCTTCAGCAGCTCTGGGCTTAGAACGGCTCCTTTATTCCAGTGGTCCACACATTCATGTGAAGAGATTCACAACACAGCAACAACAGCTCTGCCAGGCATTCATTTTCCAATCGCTTCTTGTGCATTTGTGCATCGCAGCATGCATCTGTGTATTTTGAAACATTTCTAGCATCAAGATTTACACACAAATCCACAAACAGGTGGACTCTACTGCCGGCCAATCATAGCACGTTCTCACTACAACCAATCAGGTGTTGCTTTACAGGCGGGCGGTCTCTTCTTGACAAAAAAACTAACACTCATTTAAGCATATAAGTAGGGTGTACGCCACTATACAATATTTCAACAATTAATACATGGACAGGTGCATCTCAATAAATAGAATGTCGTGGAAAAGTTCATTTATTTCAGTAATTCAACGCAAATTGTGAAACTCGTGTATTAAATAATCAATTTACACAGACTGAAGTAGTTTAAGTCTCTTAAAGTTCTTTTAATTGTGATGATTTTGGCTCACATTTACAAAAAACCTCAATCAGATTCTCTATGGGGTTCAGGTCTGGTTAGTTTGCTGGCCAGTCAAGTACACCAACACCATGTTCATTTAACCAACTTTTGGTGCCTTTGGCAGTGTGGGCAGGTGCCAAATTCTGCTGGAAAATGAAATCAGCATCTTCAAAAATCTGGTCAGCAGAAGGAAGCATGAAGTGCTCCAAAATTTCTTGGTAAACGGGTGCAGTGACGTTGGTTTTCAAAAAACACAATGGACCAACACCGGCAGATGACATTGCACCCCAAATTATTACAGACTGTGGAAACTTAACACTGGTTTTCAAGCAACTTGGGCTATGAGCTTCATCACCCTTCTTCACCCTTACTCTAGGACCTTGGTTTCCAAATGATATACAAAACTTGCTCTCATCTGAAAAAAGAGGACTTTGGACCACTGCAACAGTCCAGTTCCTCTTCTCCTTAATCCCAGGTAAGACGCCTCTGACGTTGTATATGGTTCAGGAGTGGCTTAACAAGAGGAATACGACAACTGTAGCCAAATTCCTTGACACGCTCTTGATGCCTTGACCCCAGCCTCAGTCCATTTTCCTTGTGAAGTTCACTCAAATTCTTGTATTGATTTTGCTTGACAATCCTCATAGGCTGCGGTTCTCTCGGTTGTTGTGCATCTTTTTCTTCACACTTTTTCCTTCCACTCAACTTTCTGTTAAAATGTTTGGATACAGCACTCTGTGAACAGCCATTTTCTTTGGCAATGAATGTTTGTGGCTACCCTCCTTGTGAAGGGTGTCAATGCTTGTCTTCTGGACAACTGTCAGATCAGCAGTCTTCCCCATGATTGTGTAGCCTAGTGAACCAAACTGAGAGACCATTTTGAAGGCTCAGGAAACCTTTGCAGGTGTTTTGAGTTGATTAGCTGGTTGGCATGTCACCATATTCTAATTTGTTGAGTTTGTGAATTGGTGGGTTTTTGTTAATTGTGAGCTAAAATCATCACAATTAAAAAACCAAAGACTTAAACTACTTCAATCAGTGTGCACTGAATTTATTTAATACACAAATTTCAAAATTTGAGTTGAATTACTGAAATAAAGGAACTTTTCCACAACATTTTAATTTATTGAGATACACCTGTAATACAGAATGATTCCCACTTTGTAGAGACGATATACTTGGTATAGTAAGATGATACAGGTTTTGGTTTGCATTATCCACTAAAAAAAACCCAGTAGAGCTGCAGTGATGAGGCTTGTACTGTAACGTCACTGATAGACGCTTGGGCTCGTATTTGGTATTATACATGATGTTTTGTCCTAGATGGGGTCCTTCAGAAGAAGAACGGGTGATCTGTTAAGCCCAGTGTAGACTGTATCACTGATTATAATGCGTTGCGCCGCTCGTGTCAGCTGTAGAGTGGCTGTTATCGCTCAGGATCTGTGAATGATCATAATTTGTATACAGTCTTGAGTTTATCCTGATACACTGGTCTCAATGGAAATATAAAGAAGAAGGGGTGTGCGATATGGACAAAAAATTATATCTCAATATTTTCTTGGATTTTATCGATAACGATAATTAGATGATATTTTGCTATTTGTGTGTTATTGTGCTGATATCTTAAGGACTGCCGTGGACAGCTGACTCCTAACGTTTTAATCTTCTTCATATTCTGTGTGGTGATCAGTTCAAAGCAGTGATAGAAATGAATCTTTTCTATAAGTTTAAATTGATTTTTACCTTTATTTTTACCAACCAAATTAAATCAGTATCAACAAAATTCATCTTTGCAATGTAGAGGAAACACAGAAGCTTCATCTGAAGTGGCATGTAGATGTATTTACACACTGTTTAATGCAGGACCCAAATGTTTTAACCTGTAGTTACAAATGCATACATTGTTTTTTACATCAAGATTTTAAAAGCTTGTGGCTAGAAAGGACTTAAAGATAGAGATCTACTGTAAATTAGAAAAATGTTGGGCATGACGGAAAATTATGTGGGGTTTAAATATAATCGTCTAATTTGCATATCATGACGTCATCATGGGCGGCCATCTTGAATTTCATAATATTCAGGAAATAGTAGATATTGAATTGATGTTTGAACTTATTTGCATGTTTTTTTTTTTGTCTTTTTATCCTCATTCCAAATGATCAGAAAAGAGGAAACCAACAAAAAAACAGGAGAAAGTGCTAAATTATTACTATATTACTATACTATATAGTAGTAAAATGCATGTGAACAGTAGCCTACTTCTTGATCAGTAATATTCAGGAAATAATAGATATTGAATGGATGTTTGAACTTATTTGCATGTTTTGTTTTTTTTAAACAGGAGAAAGTACTAAATTACCAACAGGCTCATCAAAGCGTTTGATCCAGTCCTGATACACTTCTTCATTTCTCAAAAAAAAACCCCAGCCACCATTGTCATCACTATTTCCAGCCCTATTTCGATCCAGATCACCCCTGCTGCCTCTACCATGTCTCCCGGCTCTCCCACGCACAGCACGGCCACGTGTACCGCGGCCACTCCCACCTCTTTGGGGTGCTGGATCCAAGGAGCTAGTGCTACTTCTAGCCCTATTTCTCCTACCCCTGCTGCCTCTACCTCTAGCAACAGCTCTCCTATGGACACTACGACCCCGTTCTCCCCAGCCACCCCCATCCCCGTTGGGCAAAGGGTCGAAATGATCACTTGTTTGTGCTTCGTGAACACTCTCGCCTTGCACGGCGGCACCATTGTGCTGCAAAGATGTACCGGTAGAAGCGCGGTTATTAGACGACCGATCTTCATTTCCAAAAGGAAAATATTCCCCTTTAGAGTCAGAATTGGCGAATAACATTTGCAACACATCCTGACGGTACAACTTTCTATTAGCCATTTGGCGATTTTCTCTCACAAATCTCACAATTTACTCACACGCTATGAACTGAACTGCTTCCGCATCAATGACACGATAGCTCAATTGCTCTGCTATTTCCTTGAACACTTTAAATAGGAACGTGATGCAATTTTGGTCTAGAATCGAAGTACTACATGTCTGCCATCTAGTGGTAAGGAATACAAATGAGATATTACACCATATTAAGAACTACAGTCTATTTGATTAAATATGACTTCTTGTCGCAATTTTGCGACTTTGGCGCTTAGAGGGTTAAACATAAAATGTTGACTACTGATATTTAAGATTAATACAATAAATGTAAGCTACTTTAAATATGAAATTGAAACTGCCATTAGGTGGCAGCAAGTCACAGTCAAGTGAGTCATTGCGATTGAAACGATTCGTTCAAACGAGTGATTCATTCAGGAACGAAAAGCTGTCATGTTGCTCAAAGACGCAAAACAGTGCTGTGATCTTTGTTTGAAACTATTTTCGTTTTGGTCTAAAAATCGCACGATCGTGAAAACAACAATTAGGATAATTAGCACAGACAATATATATATATATATAAGCCACACCCGATAAAGCCACATAAAATAAGTTTTAACCACACAAACAGCACTTAAGCTCAATTTGAAGGAAGAGCTCGTAGAATGTTGTGAATGAATATGAATCTGAATCGAAATGTTCCCTTCCAGACTGTCGAGCAAAATGTGACAGGCTATAGCGAGAACATGCTACGATTGGTCAAGGCAATGTTTCTGTTATCTGATTGGTTTGAGCTAACAGTGGGTGGAGTCCACCTCAAGGTTATTATAATTCTGCATTTTTAAATTTGGCAATATTATTTTAACATTTGCTATAAATGTATAAAATAGAGTTAAACAGAATTAACAGAACACTCACAGAGCGCAGACCAAAGCTAGACATTTTTATGTAAGCTCCATGACACAAATGTAGCGACACAAACTCATAGCATGTTTAGATAGATTAGATGGGGAATAGTAAAAATAAAAGATTAAGTGTGTTTAATCAAAATGAACACAGACAACTCCTGAGTCGAGCTTATTTGCAGGCGTTCACATAAATGTATCCATGTGTATTTATATAGGGTTATATCCATTTATTAGTAATATAAATTGATATTAATATACATTCATATGAATGGTCATATTTGAAAGTTTTAGACTGAATTGTGAATGTAATTTGGTAATAATACAGCAATATTGTACTGTAATTGAATATTAGATGTGTCTTTTATCTTAATCATAATATTGTAACTGTCGTCTCTTGCTCATATAACACACTCCTAGGACTCAAACCCTCGTCCAACAGCATTTATTTTAGTCAAACTTGCAGTACTGTAATTTATGTAATTTTATTATTATTATTTAAGATGTAATTTCATTTCAGTTAGTTGCTCAGTAATTGTTATTTGTTTTCATTTATTTTTATAAAATTTTTATTTTGTCAGTCAGGACGCAGACTTGAGCTCCAACATGTTCTTATCAGAGAGCCAAGACGTCTGCTGGACTATGGAAGCATATAGGTAGCGAAATTAAAATTAAAATGCAATATGCAAAATGGCAACGCAATATTCAAAATAGCATTGCATTTCTGTATTTAAATTTACATTTTCCATTACCCATACTTGCAAAGTTTGGTGCAAAAGGAAAATTAAATTATATAATTTACTTTTGCTATTTCCAACAGTAGTCTTAATATGTAAAATGCATGCAAATTTTAATGCTTTATAAGTTGCGAAATGAAAATGCATAACACAAATTGATTTGATATGTGTAAAATGTTCAAGCAGAAATGGTAGCAAAACGATCATTTAAATGCTATTTGTCCTAAATGCATTTAAACTAACAGTTA
>JADLZN010008633.1:0-267770 GCA_018155175.1 Sinocyclocheilus anophthalmus
AAGGCACAGTGATGTTGCAATCTTTTTTATAACCGTACATTTCTTTCAAGGGCTGCTAAGTAAAGCTTCGGAATGCTCGTTTTAATGCCTTGCCTTGACACTGTTTTGTTTTAAATGGTGAATTCTGTGGTGACTCCTGGAGTAAAGCAGGAACCAGTGACCTCTTCAGCAAACGCCTTTTCCTCCGTCTTTCTCTAGCAAGCTCCCTGACTCCCTCTGCCTCTTGATTTGATTGTGTTTCTTTCTTTCTTAGTCTTTCTGCTTTTTTCTTTTCTTCTCCTTTTCCTTGAAATTTTCATTATTCCTCTTCCTCCCTTTGTCTTTCAGCATTAGTTTTTGCCATTGTGCTATAGGATGAGAGTTGTATAGTATAAATACATTTTGTTGTTGTTTCTTTGTTGGTTATTGTATATCGTTTTATTGGTTGTTGTATTATATTAATTACTTTTATTAACATTGATATTGTGTAATAAACAATTGTTAAAACTGAACAGATTCTTTCATTATACACTCCATGGCCACAGTGTGTTCAAGATATTTATATATTTATTATTGTAGTTTATACACTTTTCTCAAAATCAACATGTACATACATGTAAATATCAAATTACTTACCATTTACTTCAAATAAAGTAGATATTTATCCAGAAATAGAAGATCTGCAATCACATCAGAAATAACTCCGCTTGGTCAACAGAGGGCACGCGCGGGAAAGAAAATTAGGGAAAAGGGAACAGGAGTCATCACGAGAGGCGTGTCCTTTAAGGTACAGTAGGACATAGGCGATCAGCTGAGTAAACATTTGCGCAGGTCTATTGGTCTCTATTAAATACTGTAAAAATTATATTTATAATAATTCAATTAATTATGGCGATATGTAAATCTTAATTATGTTTTCTTTATTAAAAATGTAATGTGTTCTTTTTATTAAAAATGTTTTTTAATGTTTTTTTTATGTTGCTAGAATGAATTTGTTACTGAAATGTTCTGATCTAGCCTACAGTAACAGAGGTACATTTAATGTGAGCCAGTGATTTTAATAGCAACAGATTTAATTACGCGTCCGTAAGTCCGTAACGGTCACGTCCGTAACGCATAATTAAGGTTGTTTAGAGCAAGTAAGTGAGATGAATTGTCCATCATAATTAGCACGGACATATTTTGGCTTTGTATATGAAGTTTGACATTATTTCTATTAATATTTATTATACAGTATAAACTTTATATTTAAATCGTTACGGACGTGACACAGCACATGACTTCCTAAATGTATCGCTTATAAATTTACAAGGCAGTGCTGTCATAAAGTGAGTGTATTTATTTCTCATGCATCCCCCCATCTTTCTGCAAAATGCTTACTGTTAATATAAAGTATAAAAAAGGGAGTCTTTGATCCCTCTTTTGAAAGCATTAAATATGGTTGATTGAAGATGTATCTTTTTTTATCTGTGCACACCTCATATGTGGTGAATAAAGCAATTTCCTTAAAATTTCCCTGACAGCACATCAATACAATAAAATACAGACCTCAAAGGACAACTTTGAAAGGGTTTTATTATGTTGGTAAAAAAAAAAAAAAGTTTTTTTTCATGGCAAGGTTGACATTTGCATGGAATTGCTCATATACCTTTTCTACACAAAAAGTGTCTTAGAAAATTTAAATCAATATAGTGTTTTCTGTGAATGAGTGAGTAAGATGATTTTCACATAATTCTGAAGCAAAAACTCTAGTCTTCCAAGATCCAGTTCTCAAAAGTCTTGTGATCAAATGTTCTGTATGTGTTGTATGGCCTTATTTCAGTGAATTTTATTTTTTCACTAAGCACGCATAAACGTTGTTGTTTTCTCAAAAACACAATCACGTACATACATGCTGCTCACATATTATTGTAGCCCAGTTTGTGCCGATTACGGTGTTATTAAACTTTAGACATTCAAATGTTTGTAAGCAACTGAAAAAAGCACAAATGTCAGGGCATGTCAAAACTTTTCCAGGCCCCAAAACACCCTCGGACCCCAGAGCGTTAACTGATTGTATTAATCGGTTAAAATTCTTACGGTCGCTTAACGGTTAAAATGAGCATCCCTACTTAATATCCTAATGATTTTTGGCATAAAAGAAGAATCTAAATTTACCCTCTGTATTTGTTGCGATGCACAAATAGAACCATCTACGTATGACTGGGTTTTGTGTCCAGCCAAATGGTAAATATAGAAATGCAATATCAAATAATGGATAACCTGCATTTTTTCAACTTCTGAACTAGGCCTAGTAGTCTTACCTTAAGCCATTTGCATGGTGGCCAAAGGCCTGTGGCGGTCCTGAAGAATGAGCCACCGAGGTGGGGGTGCTCCAGGGGCCATTCCATAACAAGTTCCCCATGGAGAGGGGTCTTCTGGGGTAGGGCGAGTAGGCTGAGGAGGAACTGGTTCCAGGAAGTCTTCCATGCTGGGGCTGGAGGCTGGGCCGGTTGGTCTGCCCCGCAGTGAAGGAATGCCGTGACCGGCTTAGCATGGGTCCGGCGGTGCTGCTATTGCTCATGCATTGGTGACAGGTACAGGCCGGGCCCGAGTGAATAACCGAACCTGAAGCGAGAGGATACGGCACGCTACCTTGCCGCCTGACACGTCGTCTGTAACTGGTGGACTTGTTGACTTGCTCCAAAGCAGTGAGGTCCACAATGTAGTTGTAGCCGTGTGAGCTCAGATCAGCTGTGGCCTGCCCTGCCTGGTAGCTGTGCTCCAGCAAAATGGAGGTTCGGATCTCATACGCCATCCACCCTCCTTCATCATTGGCCCACTCCCAAAGAACCCCACTGCCCAGAGCAGAGGACTGTGGGAACAGGGATCTCCGCACAGCGCGTATCTTTCCTATAAAGGATTAAAGAAAAAAATTCACAGTAATTGGCACAAGATCATTATCATTCCAAAAAACATCTACACATTTCTCAACCACAACAAAGTGCTTCTCTTCTAAAACAAATGTGAAAAGAGCTTTTTATCCACAAAACATGCTGTGCATCCTGTCAGAATCTGTTAGCTTATTTCCTGAGATTTTTGTCACCTCTTTCCTGTTCTTTTCCGTAGAGACCACAGGTGTCGAAAACCATTCAAACATCCCCAAAAACAACCTATCTCCATTGATCAGACACCCAGCGGCTATAGGATCTATATATATATATATATATATTATATATATATATTATATATATATATTATATATATAATATATATATATATAAATATATAAATAAATAAATTCCTGTGTGTCTCGCAATTACTACACAACTTTACCCAGAGGGTTTAATGACCTGTTATCAAGGATGAAGCATAAATATTTAATTAGAGGCAACTGAATTTCCAGGATTCACACTAGGCTTCTTTCACTCTGTAGATTATAGAGACACTTCCTTGACGACTGATAACACATTTACTTAATCCAAATGAAGCAATAAGTGTGTCTTCTTAACACTCTTTTACAGTAAAGAACTGTGGCGTTACCAGATGGTAATATCATCACGTAGCATAGTATATGGGTCAATAACATAAAAATGTCCACAGATTTAAAAAAACCCTTCTTGTCAAAATCTAGTATAAACTGCAAGTATTATATGTTCTTAGAAACTTCATCAGTGTATTAATGCAAAAACAAGTCTACATACCACTATAAACAATTATCAAAAACAAGTAGGCTATTATGAAATATCAAATATTTCTCTTTCAATATACATGGCTTAAAATTGTTTCTTTTTAAAGTAAAATAACTTTTTTAATATTATCTTAATTATAATAATTTATTTACATATGAGCAAAGATGCATTAAGTTTATCAAAAGTGACAGTAAAAGACATTATTTTACAAAAGATTGTACATTATTTTGTCGAATTTTACTTCAATTTCAATCATTTATTTTTTTCAAACTTTGTATTTCTCCAAGAATACTGAAAAAAAGCTACTTGATAAGTTTTCAACACTGATGTAATAAATGTTTCTTGAGCACCAAAAAGAATGATTTCTGAAGGATGTTGTACACGGCTGGAGGACTCCAGTATGGCTCTGAAAATACAGATTTGCTATCACAGGGGGGGGAAAATCACATTTTAAAATTTACAGAAAAGGTTCTAATATTTTGGAGTTTTACTATTTATTTTACTTAATTTAGATGAAATATATGCAGCCTTGGTGAACACTCGCAACTTATTGACTCCAACATTTTGAATGATTGTGTGTGTGGAATAAAACTGAGGGTTAAATCGTGAATATCAGAATGTTGACTCTACCATGTACTTCCAATAAACTTCACCAAAGAAAAAAAACACCAAAAAGTACTATGCTACCAGGATATTTTGGGATATGTACCATAACAAGTCCATAGTAGTCTGAAGTTTAACATAGATGGTATTGCTTCATATTCAGCACAATATCACCACCACAGTACTGTTAGTAACTCTTGTTCATCAGTAGCGTGGTGAGACAGATGTCTGAGGTCCCACTCACCAGTGTCCTGTCTGAACTGTTTGAGGTTGGGGATGTCGATGATGTACGCAGACAGGCTGGGGTCTGCCTGTGCCAGACAGATGCCGTTGCTGTTGGCTCCTCTCTGGAGACACTGCTCGATGTAGCTGCTCACCTGTCCGGTGTAGGGCCTCCAGAAGCCCTGATCATCCTGCCATTCCCAAACCACCGCCATCGGCTGAGCCTGTCCCGGCACTCCAGACGAGGAAGACGACGGTGATGCGAATGACGGTCCGTTTCTAGATCCACTCCCTCCGGAATGGAAACTGGAGCCTGTTGCCATTTTGTCTGTTAGAAAAGATCTCACGCGCCCGCCGGCGTTCTTAAAATAAGCGATCTGGCCCAGCTAACAACAACAACACCCTTTCAGTTTCACCTGATTTACATCCAGCTAGCCTGCTAACTAGTCGTATTCAGTAAGAGATCGATTAATATCGTCACCACAGTGTTTTATTCAGCAGTACGCGGTTATTTAACCGCAGATTCGACCATGAACCCACTGACGTCGCATCATCTCGTTAGGCTGCTGGAGTCGCAGCTTCAGACTAACGTTAGCCGCGTCTCGCGCTCCTCTTCGCCATTCAGTGCGTTACTGTACGGCTACTGGGCTTATAAACCAGTATCATAGGATATAACGGTGACTATTTAGTAGGCAGCAGACTGGAGTTGTCAGGTCGCGAATAAAAACGCACCACTCGACATGATTTTGATAAGTACGCACTGGGTTGTAGCGCTATAGTGACTTCCTCGCCTGCGGTGTGTGTTTGTGTCGCTGCTGCGCTGCTGCGCTGCTGCTGGTAGATACACACTGTGAAGCCCGACACAGAATACACCTGTCTGGAAATCTGACTTTACTGTTTCCGTCATTTTTTACAGGTTTAAAATAAAAAATAAAATGCTTTATTTTTTAATTGCTATATTTTTCTTCTGGTACTACTATTGCTTGCCGTTAATCCCACTATAGCAAATATTAAAACTTGTCTCTGGTAAATAATGTCTGCACGGCGGGAGACTTTTATTTTGAAAGTATTTATAAGCCAACTTGACAAATGGCAAGCTAAAGGTTCCTCTACACTTTTTAGAAAGAATTATCGTCATTACGTTACGTGCTATTTGTTTATTATTATTACACTTTTTTTTTTTTTTTTTTCTGTTTGCTGTCAACCGCTGCGACAGGATGATTTGGAAGAACTAGACTAGTCTGATTCGTGAACGAATCATGTTTTGTAAATGAAGCGTTTGTACGTGAACTGAATAATAAATGTTTTTAGTAAACACATTTTATATTAAGTCAAGTCAAGTCAAGTCAAGTCAAATCTGCTTTATTGTCAATTCTTCCACAAGTACAGCACATACACCCAGAGAATTGAAATTGCGTTACTCTCAGACCCTTGGTGCATACAGATAGGTACAGATTAAATACAAAATACAAATACAACTATACAATATACAAATAAGGTAAAATGTAAAAGTATATATATAAAGCACAAGGCATATGGATGATAGAGTGCAAACCAGTAAAGTAAAACAACAGTGCAGAAATAGTGATTGTAGTGCAAAAAATTATTTGTAGTGCAAAGAGCTTATTCAGACTGATTAAAGAGACAGTGTGTGTGTGTATTTGGGAGGGAGGAGTGGGAGAGTCCGTTAGAGGGTCAGAGTTAAGTGGTGCGTGCGGCAAAAGAGGGGAGGGGGGGCAAGGTCAGGAGGGAGTTCAGCTTCCTGACAGCTTGATGGATGAAGCTGTCCTTCAGTCTCCTGGTCCTGGCCTGGAGACTCCGCATTCTCCTCCCTGATGGCAGCAGACTGAAAAAGCTGTGTGTCGGACGGGTGTTGTATATGTCCTGAAGGAGGGGAGAGAGGCACCAACGATCTTCTCAGTTGCTCTCACTATGCGTTGAAGTGTCTTGTGGCAGGACGCTTTGCAGGCGCCATACCACACAGTGATGCAGCTCGTCAGAATGCTCTCGATGGTGCCTCTTTAGAAGGTACACATGATGGGGGCCGGGGCTCTGGCACTTCTCAGTTTGCGGAGGAAGTAGAGAAAGCTGTGCTTTCTTGGCCAGTGCTGCGATGTTGTCAGTCCAGGAGAGATCCTCTATGATGTGCACACCCAGGAACTTGGTGCTGCTCACCCTCGCCACAGTCACACCATTGACGGACAGATGAGCATGCTGAGTGCGCACTCTCCTGCAGTCAACAAAATCTCTCCTTAAGGTTATTTATGTTCCGAAGAAAGCCGTATTTGCATCAATATTATGGCAATTAAATTCTGACAGAATTGTCATTTTTGGTGAACTATCCCTTTCAGCCGTCTCTAATTATGCTAATTTAATGTATGATGTAAAAAAAAAAAAAAAAATTTACACTACTCTAGCATGGGTGCCAGCAGCCAACAATTGAGTGTTTTAACTATAGATATGTCTATGGTTTTAACTTTAATCATTTTATGAAATCTGACATACCTCATAAAACATCGCACACATTCAGAAAGTTTAACTAAAAACTTAAGATTGAACGTAGAACATTTTTATTTTATTCCAATTGAATTTAAGGAAAAAATAAAACTACTGTAATTCTGCACTGTAATCAGTTCTACTAAAAAAGGTCAAATGTGTGATGTTTTCTTTAGCCCAGCAGATGGTGCTACTGATGATTTTATGTCTTTCACTACATAACACTATCATAATCACACAAACGCAAGGCAACACATTTTATTTGAAAGGCCTAAATGGCATTAAGGTACAGCATATAAATACTGGCGATTCCAGAGACAGTCATTACATAATAACATTATAGCATTCTTTCCTTTACAAACGATACATTCATGATGTTTTCTCCGGGGAATACCTCACTTTAACAAACTTAAGAGTAACTTACAAAGCTAAAAGAATACAAAAAGTCTCTCAGTTGAATATAAGTTAGTGCTATCATGTTAGGGTTTTCCAACTTGACATACTGAAACCTGAAGCAGATGTTTCTTTCTGAATACATACAGTAGCTAGCTTAGCATCATTAGTCGTGTCATTCGGTACTTTATGCTCTGTACTAAATGTGGTCGATTACATTCCCTGCATATACAAGTTTTTTTTTTTTTTATAAATAAATAAATAACAATACAAACATTTGCAAGGCATGAGACCCAGATAACTACAGGACTCGTATCCAGTATGCACATACTGGTCGAGCTCGCGGCACCAAACAAGGCTGTGTATTCCAACAGTGATTAGACATATTTGGGGGGGGCGGAAATCCCATTTTGACTGCTCTTTATGAAATGGTTATTTAACCATGATTGTGTCCCAGGATCTGCTATAACAAATCCTGGTGGCAAAGCAATATAGTAATTCTGATACGCAAATAACGGCTACTCCTTTTACAAACAATCTCTTGAAGGAATAGTTCTGTCCTTATTCACTCCCCTCATGTCGCTCCAAGCCTGTATGTTGTTACTCTACCAGTGGAACACTTAAAGGGATAGTTCACCCAAAAAATTGTATTTCCTGAAAATGCACTCAACCTCAGGCCATCCAAGATGCAGATGGGTTTGTTTCTTCATCTGAATAGATTTGGATAACTTTAGCATCACTTGCTAACCTATGGATACTCTGCAGTGAATGGGTGCCGTCAGAATGAAAATCCAAACAGCTGATAAAAACATCACAATAATCCACAAGTACAGGTGCATCTCAATAAATTAGAATGTCGTGGAAAAGTTTATTTCAGTAATTCAACTCAAATTGTGAAACTTGTGTATTAAATAAATTCAATGCACACAGACTGAAGTAGTTTAAGTCTTTGGTTCTTTTAATTGTGATGATTTTGGCTCACATTTAACAAAAATTCACCCACCAATTCACTATCTCAACAAATTAGAATATGGTGACATGCCAATCAGCTAATCAACTCAAAACACCTGCAAAGGGTTCCTGAGCCTTCAAAATGGTCTCTCAGTTTGGTTCACTGGGCTACACAATCATGGGGAAGACTGCTGATCTGACAGTTGTCCAGAAGACAATCACTAGCCACAAACATTCATTGCCAAAGAAGCTGGCTGTTCACAGAGTGCTGTATCCAAGCATGTTAACAGAAAGTTGAGTGGAAGGAAAAAGTGTGGAAGAAAAATATGCACAACCAACCGAGAGAACCGCAGCATTATGAGGATTGTCAAGCAAAATCGATTCAAGAATTTGAGTGAACTTCACAAGGAATGGACTGAGGCTGGTGTCAAGGCATCAAGAGCCACCACACACAGACGTGTCAAGGAATTTGGCTACAGTTGTCGTATTCCTCTTGTTAAGCCACTCCTGAACCACAGACAACTTCAGAGGCGTCTTACCTGGGCTAAGGAGAAGAAGAACTGACTGTTGCCCAGTGGTCCAAAGTCCTCTTTTTTTTAGATGAGATTAAGTTTTGTATTTCATTTGGAAACCAGGGTCCTAGAGTCTGGAGGAAGGGTGGAGAAGCTCATAGCCCAAGTTGCTTGAAGTCCAGAGTTAAGTTTCCACAGAATGTGATGATTTGGGGTGAAATGTCATCTGCTGGTGTTGGTCCATTGTGTTTTTTGAAAACCAAAGTCACTGCACCCGTTTACCAAGAAATTTTGGAGCACTTCATGCTTCCTTCTGCTTACCAGCTTTTTGAAGATGCTGATTTCATTTTCCAGCAGGATTGGCACCTGCCCACACTGCCAAAAGCACCAAAAGCTGGTTCAGTGAGCATGGTGTTACTGTGCTTGATTGGTCAGCAAACTCGCCTGACCTGAACCCCATAGAGAATCTATGGGGTATTGTCAAGAGGAAAATGAGAAACAAGAGACCAAAAAATGCAGATGAGCTGAAGGCCACTGTCAAAGAAACCTGGGCTTCCATACCACCTCAGCAGTGCCACAAACTGATCACCTCCATGCCACGCCGAATTGAGGCAGTAATTAAAGCAAAAGGAGCCCCTACCAAGTATTGAGTACATGTACAGTAAATGAACATACTTTCCAGAAGGCCAACAATTTCACTAAAATTTTTTTTTTATTGGTTTTATGAAGTATTCTAATTTGTTGAGATAGTGATTTGGTGGGTTTTTGTTAAATGTGAGCCATAATTATCACAATTAAAAGAACCAAAGACCTAAACTACTTCAGTCTGTGTGCATTGAATTTATTTAATACACAAGTTTCACAATTTGAGTTGAATTACTGAAATAAATTAACTTTTCCACGACATTCTAATTTATTGAGATGCACCTGTAATCAACATGACTCCAGGCTATCAAATAATGTCTTGTGAAGTGAAAATCTGTGTTTGTAAAAAAAAAAAAAAAAAAAAAACATTATTACTCTACATACTTGTAGTGTTTTTATCAGCTGTTTAGACTCTCATTATGACGGCACCCATTCACTGCAGAGGATCCATTGGAAGCAAGAGATATAATGCTAAATTTATTCAAATTTGTTTTGATGAAGAAATAAAACCATCTACATCTTGGGTGGCCTGAGGGTGAGTATATTTTCAGCAGATTTACATTTTTGGATGAAGTATTGCTTTAAATATCAGTTTTTGACTAATCTTCACACAGAACAAATCTTTTACATGATTTCTATTTTTGCATTTCACCAAAAAATCTAAAGCATTCGCTTTGGACTGACATGAGGGTGAGTACTATTCCTCTAAGTAATAAAGCACTGGCAGATTGATTTACTGCTGTTTTTCCATCATTAGCACTTCATTCAGAAACAACTGCATCCAACAGTTCACACTCTCTGATACACACAGGCATCTCCACGTGCGAGCCGCAGGATCTGCCACAGCTCTGAAGAAAGCTGAATTTAGCATTCAGAAATGTCAGGTTTAAAAAAGTTCCCTTAACAGTAGAAGTCTTTTGTACGCCATCAGAAAGTTCATTAATATTTGACTTTTCCAGGAACTTGAACATTCACTCCACTATAGTCCACCATGTACATGGGCCATTGCTGAAAAATAAAAAAAAAGGACTTTGTAATAGTAGCTCATTTAGCGAAATCAGCAATTTTTAAGTTTGACATGAAAATTCTATGGTCCCCATTTACTCTCTTAATACATGTCCATAGTCTAATTGCGCAAAATTAATCTGCATTTGAAACATTTTGTGCTTTAACGAAAGTGCTGGCTCTGGAATGACTTTTCAGTTGCCTGTATACAATATAATTCAAAAGTCTGCGTTCTGTACGATTTTTGAAAGAAGTCTTTTATGCTCACCAAGGCTGTATTGATTTGATCAAATATACATTAAAACAGTAATACTGTAAAATATTATTACAATTTAAAATAACTATTTCATTTTAATAGATTTTAAAATATACTTTATTCCTTTGATGGCAAAGCTACATTTTCAGCAGTCATGACTCCAGTATTCAATGTCATATCACATGATCCTTCAGAAATCATTCTAATATTCGATTTGGGGGGGGGAGGGGGGTGCTCAAGAATTTTCTTAATTATCATCAATTCAAACATTGGTGCTGCTGAATACTTCTGGGGAACCTGTGATACTTTTTTTTTTCAGGATTATCGATGAACAGAAAGTTTAAAAACAGCATTTTCTGAAATAGAAATCTTTTGTAACATTAAAATTTTGTTTGATCAATTTAATGTATCCTACTATCCCCAAAAATTCTTACTAACCCTAAACTTTTAAACAGTAGTGTAATGTTAACCAGTAACTAACTGATTATTTAATGGTAGCATACTCGCATTTAAGTCTGGCTTCATTCTGCACACGAGGCCCACTTTTCAAAATCAAATCAATTCCTGTTTGATAAAATCAAGTCCCACGCCACTTTTTTTTCCCTCACTGAATATCGTGTTCAAAAAATGTCACATTATACAAGTAAACTGGGCTGAAAATGCCTTTTAATGACAAAGAATAAATAAAAGAGTGTATAGAAACCCACTCGTCTGCTTACCATGACAGGTATCTGATTGGTTGATAGTGTTGAGTCTGCTCCAGTGGGCATGGATGCTTGACTGTTGTCAAGTACTCGTTTACGTTTGCGTCGATTCGTAGACACTTCTTTACCTTCTACAAAAGAAGATTTATATATTATATATAATATATATATATATAAATATTTTAAGCAAATTAGCATTTGTAAACATTTACTTTTTTTTCTTCAAAAGTGAAATAAAAAGTACACTAATAAGGCTCTTACCTTTATTACAAGATTGAGTACATAACTCTGTAAAAGGCCTAAATAAAGACACAATCAAGATCAAACAACACTTAAAGTACAACAGAGTCTCTAAACACAGCAAGTATTGCTCTTCCATACAATCACTATATTTAGGGATGCACCAATACCCCTTTTTCCAGTACTTCCAGTACAATACGATACTTTTATTTTTGGTACTTTCCGATACAGAGTACCGATACCGATATTGTTTATTTTTAAATATTGGGTACAGAAACCAAAAGGTGTGTATAATGTTAGTTGGTTAACTTAATTTATTAAATAGATAGTCAAACCAAAATTTATTCTGACACCTTCAACATTTCGCACATATTATCACAGTTTATTCGCTATAGTTAGAAAATGGTAATAAAATATGACAAGGACTCATATTTTAAACTGTGTCAGAACAAATTCAGCTTAATGTCAGATAACTTTGATAGAAAGTATGTAATGGATTACAATCAACCAAAAATTATTCAGACAGCTGTTAGTATGACAATATTTACACAACTATCTATACTTAGTCGGGCAAGCCTTAATGCCTTAATGACAGCATATAGTCTCCTCGGCATGCTGTCAACCAGATTCATGCAAACCTGAACTTAATTTTTTCCCCCAGACTCATTCTGAATAATTTTTGGTCCCAAATTTGTATAAATTTTACTGGTAGTCTACTGTATGAAGAATTTTTGGGTATGATTTGTCACAGTTTACTTTATTTTGCTGTCCTCACTTTACATAAATTAACTATAGTGTCAAACACCCACTAGTAAAAATTATATCAAAAATTATATCTGGTCTCTGTTTTTGGCTTGACTGTATATCCTTTGGTTATTTGCACACTTAATTATGCCCATTAAAATGGATTTTACAAGTTTTTGTTACTTTCACTGTTAATTTTTTTGCTCTGTGGTACATCATTTTTCATTTAATAGCATTAGAGTTGCTTCATTGCAGCTGCTTAGTACTGTAATCACACACTTTGCTGTAATAATGCAGGGAACCACTCGTTATAATTCTCCTAACGCTGATATTTTAATAGAAGTCGCGTTTTTTCATCTGAAACGTGCTGCGATTTATATTCCAAAGCCACTCATATAATGCAGAAACACTCAAGCAAGCAAAACACGCGCAACGCGTGCACGTATTTGTACTGATGCAGAATAGTACAGCCTAGCGCATTTCACACAGGCTGTTAGTTTCACTTTCGCCAGAAAGTCGTGTATGCCTAAGGTTGAAAATAAATGATGTTTGTAGTGAATGCCCCTATAAATGGTCTTATTTTTACTATTTAGTTTTAATCCAAATGATGCGTGCTGAGTGAGTGAACATCAAAGATCACACAACAGAATTGCTCTTTCTCTCTCTCTCCCTACCATTAAGTAACTTGTGCATTGTTTTACTTACTTGTTTTTTACATATCCGACCGAACTACAGACTTTCCAATGATGTCTGTGAGAAAGATATATTCACTCGACAAGCTCGCGCATCTGCGCCGCCGCGCGCTCAATCCACTCAGCGTGCTTTGTTTATCAGCTCGCGCACACCAGCTATACAGGCGTTAATACTGAATTTTTAACATTATATTCATTGCATACATATATTTTTTAGTAGACATCCTTAACTCCTTTCTGTTGTGGGTGTTTCTTTGTCTGAATATGGCGCTTAACACATGCTGTGTGGTATCGGCGTTTGATATCGGGGCATTTTAATGAGTACGAGTACGAGTACAGGAGACCAGTATCGGGGCCGATACGGTGCATCCCTAACTATAATCATATCTGACATACTATAGCACTTACTGTAGTGGGGTTTTGATATTGAAAGTAATTTCATCTTGGGCCTGCAGGATTTTTTCCAACCGAACTATGTCGTAAGTATTAGGATTCCTGAAGGGAATATCATCGGGAAGTCCACACACTTCCAGTGAGCCTGGATTGGCACGGATTAACTTGTATGGAACAATGACTGAGCGGTCCAGACCCAAAGCTTCACCTGAACACAAAACATTCACAAATGAAGCACTGGAGTATTTTCAAAGGGATAGGGATAAATCAGTTATTAGTAATTAGCACACCGTATTTTTTATTGAACAGCTCTTTAACTTGTTCCCGTAATATCACTTTTTCTCCCATCCGGTTGACCTCGTCTTCTTCTGTTGGACAGTGAAAAGACATTTGACAAGTTTACTGACAGATTCAACATTAAAATAACTTTTTAAGCCATGGTAGATAGATTCTACACAGATTCAAGCTTAAAGGGTTAGTTCACCCAAAAGTGAAAATTAGTCCATAAAGTACTCACCCTCAGTCTCCTAGGTGTATTACTTCTTCTTTTCAGACTAATCCAGTCGGCGTTATATTCATTGTCTTTGTCTTTCAGCTGTTTCCTGCACTCAGCTGTGTTGCATGTAATTTTCCCAAAAGCGTTTTGCGCCCTCCATAAAAAAAAAAAGTGTCTCATGCGGCTCCGGTGGGTGAACAAAGGCTTTCTGTAGCGAATCGATGCGTTTTTGTAAGAAAAATATCCATATTCAAAACGTAATAATCACTTTAATGTAGCTTGCGCCAACAGTCCTACACGGAAGCAGCTCCGGGCTGATGACGTATGAGGTCGGCTTTGCGCATGCTCCGCTCAGAAGTGACGAACGCGGAAGCGCAGCGGCGAGATAAAAACAAATCAATGGTCACTTATTAGAAGTACAAAATTTGTATTTGTAAAGAAGAATGTCGGAGGATTTCGATATAAGCCAAGAGGAGACTGGTTTTCCTTTGCTAAAGCAAATAAACTTTGCTTCCTTTGCTCCTGTAAACAAACGTTCGTTCTCACGAAACCCTGCATGCGCAGCGCTGACCTGCATATATAACGTCATCCGCCCGGAGCTGCTTCTGTGTACAACTGTTGGCGCAAGCTACATTAAAGTGAGTATTACTTTTGAATATGGATATTTTTCTTACAAAAATGCTTCGATTCGCTACAGGAGGCCTTTGTTAACCCCCCCTGGAGCCGTGTGAGACACTTTATTTATGGATGGGTGCTTTTTATTTAACTTCTTTTGGACTGATCATGCAATACCCGTTGAGTGGCATTAAACAGCTTTAAAGATCAAAGACAATTTTTAATATAACTCCGATTGTATTCTTCTGAAAGAAGAAAGTCATATACATCTAGGATGCTTCGAGGTTGAGTAAAACACATGCTAATTTCATTTTTGGGTGAACTAACCCTTTAAGGCTAGGTTTATGCTGCTTTATTTTTTAAAAGGAAATACCTTGGACATTGGCTATTTTGTAATAGACCATTTAATAATTTTATGATGTATTTTAGACAATTATAAATTACTAAATTATTAAATAATACAATATTATAGTAATGGCTGATTTTATAATATAAAAAAAAGTTAAAGTTTGAACATCAAAGAATCCTGAAAAAACTTATCACAGTCTCCATAAAAATAATATTAAGCAGCGGTTTTCAATATGGATTACAAGGAATATTTCTTGACAGGCAAATCAATGTTTTCTGAAGGATCATGTGATGATGAAGACTGGAGTAATGGCTGCTTGAAAATTCCGCTTTCCATCCCAGTAAGGTTACTATGCAAGGTATTTAATAATGCAACCTTGTTGTTAGCATTATGACCTCTTTCAAAAACAAAACAAAAAAAACTTACTTTGAGTTTGAACTGCAGTATATTTGCAAATAAAATACTTTTATCTCAGTCAAACAGTAAAACTAAAGTGCCTAAAGCAGCAGCCTCCATTGATTGGGAGCAATCTATTTTGGTCGCATCACAATGTTCTGCACATCCAGACTAGACATGGATGCTTGTGCATTAATTGCAATAAATAACTACACTACAATAATAACACTAAATCTTTCATAAATTATGCCTTATTCTTACCACTTATTGGGGTGTAACCTTTCTTCAGTATGGTTATTCTTCGTGGTGCTGGCAAAGCAAAAATGATTTTATTTCCATGAGTAATTCAGCAAAAATATAGACAATTTTAAAAAAGCAGTGCTATGAAATTTTCACAGCTTACCTGGCTTGGGAATAAGCCCTTGGAAAGGCCTGAAAAGATAATAAAAGACTTTTGTAATTCTCTGGGATTTCCAAAATAAACTCCAATATATTACACAAATTAATTTTTCTCGTCTTCACCTTGTAATGCTGAAAGAGATCTTGTCTGCCACCGCTAATATCCTCTCTAGATTCTGTGAGCCGAAGGTACAGGGTTTTCTGAAGGGGATGCCAGGGGGCAAGCCCTCTATAATCACTGAGCCAGGGTTACTCTTGATCCTCTTGTAAGGCACTTGCACAGGATACTTAATGCCCAGTGCCTCGCCATATTTCCTGTTGAACATGTCTTGGACCTGCTCTCGCAGAGTGTTCGCCAAGTCGATACGGGAGAGCTTGGCCTCTAAACTGTCTGCGGGCAGAACAATGTTAGAAAAGCCAACGGTTTAGTGATCGCATATCGGGAAAGGTTAGAAGAAATGAAGGTTTGAACATAAACTGGCATCCAAAAGACAGACACGTGGCACACGGATCAACTGAATCATTTCATTTAGTCAGGATGTAATAAAGTCAAAAACTTACTGTGTACAACACCTGATAACTTAATCACGGTGTTACCTGAGAATCCTGGTCTTTTGGAGGCAGGTCCCGGGTCATCTGATTGATCTGTGGAGTCAGTCTCTGCTGAACGTTTAATCAAAAGGAGCATTATATTAGATTAGTAAATGATATTTTGGCTAAAATAGAAGAAATATACATATAAAATGGATAGTTAAAACAAAACAATACAAACAAAACAAACAAAAAACAAAGCAAGCAAACAAAATAAAACGACAAAACTATAACAAACAAACAAAAAACCAAGCAGCAAGCACAAACAATAAAACAAAGCAAAGCAAAACAAAAAACAAAACATAAAACATAAAACAAAGCAAAGCAAAGCAAAAAAAAAAAAAAACCCTACAGGGACTGGCCATGATCCAGGGTAAAATAAATCAAATTAAATGGTTTTTCACCTGAATCAGAGGTTGTCTTAGAGACACCTTCATGTTTAACCTGTTCTGTCAACAATTCTGGCCTGACAAAAATAAAAAAAGGCACACGTTGTTACACTACTTCTTTAGACACTGTAGTGGTTTTATGTGAACAAATTTGATAGATCACTTTAATGTGTTCTGTATGAATATACCTCTTTATAACAAATGTAATCTGACTACTGGCGGCAAGAATCTTCCGTAGTTTTGCCGCTCCAAAACAGTTTGGTCTTCGAAAAGTCATCCCTTCTGGTAGCCCTGTGACATACAGGTCATCTGGATACATCTGGAACTTGGAATATGGCACTTTAGCTGGTTCAGGCAGACCAAGAGCCTCGCCTAGAATGAGAAAGAGAGATGATTTGACGGATATGAAAATCTACTTGGAATTCTGCAATCTATTATTTGTGTATATTAAACCTAGAATAATTTGATTGGTTGAATAAATCCAACTGGCAGATTTGCAGGTTGCCATCAGAGTTGATTGTAAATGAAGTTCATGACTCACTGTACTTGGAGCTGAACAGGCTCTCGACTTGCTTTCGCAGCTGAAGGATCATCTCTCCGATGTCTTCTGGGGAAAGGGAGGACAATCACACCAACAGCCTAAAATATCTGAAGACAAACCTGAGTGGCCTTTCAAAATGAACTTTTACCTTCAACAGCTCTCTTGAGCCCTTGTGCTGTAGACTTCGGCGTTAAATCTTCTGCAGAGATACAAACAGAATGCCATTAACATCAGTGTAGCACATGGGAAATCTTCCTATGTGTATGATTTGATGTGAATTCTACACGCTTGCAGGAGGTGTTATGATGATTTAACTCACCTGTGGTTTACTCCAGTGACCATTTGTGTAATGCTTCAACATAACAAATCCAGTGTTATTAATTAAAAAGTCAGACTGCTTAATCTGTGAGTTTATATGAACGCTTCAACCACGCCAGGTTTTTACACCTCACTCGTGTACAAATTATTTTTTTTTAAATGGTAATATAAAAGGAATCAAATATTTATAAATAACTTGCAAACTATAAAATAGAGCCATTAAAATGTTAATAAACAAAAAAAAAACTGTAATAGATTATATTAATATATTACTACTAGATATAAAATAAAGACTAAAATATTTTTATAACTTCTTTAAAAAGAGTAACAACATACTTCTCAAAACTTTGGGATCAGTTTAGCTTTTTTTTGATGTCTCTGATCTTACCAATGATGCAATTTATTGCTCATAACTACAGTAAAAACGTAATATGGTGTGAATAATTATTATGATTTAAGATAGCTGGTTCTCAGTTCATTATTTCAAATGTAATGTATTCCTGTTAGCAAAGCTGAACTTCAACGCCATTTTTTCAGCAGTCTTTATTGTCACATAATCCTTCAGAAATCAATCTAATAACCTGATTTAGTGTTCAAGAAAATTATTATCAATGTTGAAAACAGATGCTGCTTAATATAAAAGTCGTTACCAATTATATATGTCTGCATTATAAATGTCTTTACTGTAACTTTTCATGAATGTTTCTGAAAGTATTTCTTGCTGACCCCAAAAGTTTTAACTGTATAAATCACATTTATTTTGTACAAGTCATACTTTGAGAAAATTATTTTCCATAGCCTTTTCAGTCTTTCAGGATTACTGAAAAAGGATTTTTGATTAAGACCGATTTACTAATCAATCATTCTGACCAAACTGTGATCACAGTGATCATTTCATGGAAAAGAACCAATTCAAAAGAATCTGGTTTACCTACAAGGTTTACGCTACAAAAAAAGCATCATTCTATATGACAAAAGATTTTGCAGCATAACTAAAGAAAGGATTTTTAAAACTATTTTAAAATTCCCTTATATTTCCAAGTTATCCATAACCAAGATTTCCTACCTGTTAAATAAACACATCACATGTACTGTAGTTGAGCGTTCATATCAACTCTACAGTTTATTTCTATATATTAGGGGCGCTAACACTGGGAGTCTATTTAGGGAGTTCTACTGGATGTGGGTTTACTGTCGTGGGTAAAGTAGCACAGCACTGGGAACAGGTTATACACTGGATCTGACTCGGGTGAGACTACTGTTTGGGTAAGTCTGGGGTATTGGGAATGGAGTTGAAATAAGACATGTAAAACTCTTGTCTTACCATAATTTAACCTATGTTATTATCACTGGTTAAAATGTTTTTGTACATTAACTGCTGCTGTCCTGTTTCGATCTTCACAGTGGTTCAAACTCACGTACAATTCCTTTTGAGAGATTATGCCAAGGTTTCTCCACACTATGCAGTGGCCAAATTAGCATTTAATATCAATGTTGAGCATTAAATCACTGAAATGAATGTCTTACAAGAACTGCTTTGACAGTTAGTTGGACGGACATGCACATGTATATATAAAGATTATGAGACAGGCATTAACGCTTGAAGGAGGGCAGGTATAGACCAGGCAGAGGGATTTGAACTGGATGAGAAGTTGGAAAGGTTTATATTCGAGGCTTTGATATGTCATATGTTTGGGATTATCGATGTACTATCGGAGGCAAGAGAAAAGATGGATGTGGAACTACACTCGGATATAAGGTAAGAAGTTACCTGCTACAGGCTCCTTGGGATGACAGAGGTCAGGGGTCACCCGCTCCGCCTGAGGCTCACTCGGCTCTTCTGTAGAAGCACTGGACTCTGAGATGTAGAAGATGAGAGGAAGACAAGAATAGACTTAATGAGCAGTTGGATGTACAGTTAAAACCAAATGAAATGACATTCAAAATGCATTTGATTTTGATAATATGATTTATTGATTGGGATTTGGTTTTGAATTGTGAAAAGCAGAACCATTCATGCTGATAAAATGTTTCATTATTTTTAGAATAAATATAATGCATTGATGAATCGTCCTCTGGGAGGCCAGTGAAAAATAAGTCTCTTTTGTTAACCAAGGCTGCATCTATTGATCAAAATTACAGTAAACAATAGTGAAATAGAACTATAGAGTTTAAAATAACTGTTTTTTTATTTTCATATATTTTAAATTGTCAATTATTCCTGTGATGGCAAAGCTGAATTGTCGCGTCTTATTTTATTCAATGTTGAAAACAGCTTTGCCTGCTTTTGTTTTTGTGATGTATTTTTAACCATTATTTCTTTTCAGGTCTTATAGAATAGCAAGTTGAAAAAGAAAAGAATTTTTTTTTGAAATCAATTTTTGTAAACATTTCCTTTCTTTACGTCACTTTGAGCAATACCAAGATTCCCTGCTAAAAAAGTATTCATTTCTTAAAAAATAAATCTTACTGACTCCAAACTTTCGAACAGTACTGTACATTTTGTATAAACCAGTGATATTTATTAAGGAAGTCAATAGGGCCCAATTTTAAAGTGAACATGATGCAGCATTCACAGTCCTTCCATAACATAACATATTCCTAAATGAAACAGAATGTTAAATGACAAAAAATGCACGGAAATTGATTTTATCCATCGTGGATTGATTGGATTGTGAAAAGTGGTCTCTGTTTGACAGTGGTTTCAGAAACAGAGAAAGTACATTTTGATGAAAGATGATAATGTGCACTGATGAAGTGAGCACACTCACCCAAGATACTTATAACATAAATAGGGTCTTTAAGTAAGGTCAGAAGGTAAAGAGGAAATAAAAAGTCACATTTGATCAGAATAATGTTTTTTTTAATATTGCACATGCAGCACTTGAGGTCATATTTGCAGTTTATATATATTATCTTCCTCCAGTTCACAGTGTTTAGCCAATGAATGTGCCATGTAATGCAAAATGTCCCGCCTGTCCTCAAAGGCTCAGATCACTGCACAGCAGGGTGGAAAATGAAAGCAAATATTTTTAAATCAGAAGGCAACCATCAAAGACACACTTCCTCTCTGTGAGTAAGTGAAATATGCTAATGCATTCCCATCCAGTAGACCTACAGGGACTTCATGCTGCTTTCAGCTCACAACTTTATTTCAATTTCTGCACAGATGATTGTTGTTAACTAACAATCACACCAAAAAGAGAACAAAACTTGAGGTACCAGGCTGAAATATGAAAACTCTCAGCGTGAGCTTTACTGTGGGGCTGGGATACCATACCTGGCACTGTCACCTGGATAATTTCACCATCTGGGGGTTCAGTTTTGATCTTTTTCAAAGGCAGACAGTCCCCAGATGGCCCTGAAAAATAAAACTGATTGGATTATTTTGAATTTTACACTTAAAATACGTTTTATAATCATAAAACTGCAGGGCAAAAGCCAAAGCTGTATTGAAACCATGAGTGGACAATCTACCTGCTTCACACTCAGCCAAAGGACTGACACAGGAGCTTGTTGATCTGAAACAAAAACGAGACTTCCTTTACTAGTTACCTATCTACTACTTAAAAAAAAAAAGTGATGCACCCAAATAAAATTTCAAAGCCAAACATGGAACTTCTGACACACTTTCTGTTAACCTTTAATATTTTTTAAAACAATTAAATATATGCAAAAAACAGAGAACATTGACTTACTTATTAACTCTTTCATTGATTATTATATAATACAAGCACAGCCTTAGTCTCTCACTGTATATAAGTAGAGAATAGGAACATTTTTATTAAAAAAATCAATATCTATGACAGTTATTGCTGAAAAGGAAAATGTCTGCAAATATGTACTCTTTTTTTTTTTACTGGGTGAAAATGGGACTGCAATTATTTATTTATTGTTTGCTTGTTGATTTATTGTCACATTTATTGGGCTTTTTATCCATGTCAAAATCTTTGTTCAGACAGTACACAAAAGTGGCCCAAATTTGATTCGTTTTTCCTTAACTTTGTGAACAGCACAAACAACATGGAATCCGATTTTTCAGATTTTGACCACTTTACTAAATCAGATACAAATCAGATGTTTTGCAGTACGACCTCAGTCTGAACAGTAATATCAGAATTATTTTAGCCGAATTCACATCAGACTTTTAAATTTTTTTTACACTCTAGATCAACATTCATCAAACTTCTGAGCTGATGGGAATCACTCCAAAGATAACGGTAATAATAACGGTAGTTCTTTGCGTGATCAGTTAATATGGAAGACAGCCATGATAGTAGTCAGTGGAGGGACAGTGAGCTGTTAGTATTATGGTAACAGCAAAACTTGAGGGAAAACTAGAAAAACTTTGCTGTCTTTCTCCTCATTCTTGTCTTTGTCCTCCTTATTGCCTGCACACAAATTCCTCTTGTTATTGTTGTTGTGGACATAGTCAGTTCGAGACTGTGATTAATTCGCACTACAATCTGATATTGGTCACGAAAAAATATGATGTGTACAGCCACGCAAAAAAATCAGATCTAAGCAATAAAGCAGAACTAAGTACTAAGGCTCGCAAATGTAGCCAAAGTTATCAGATCTGTTTCAGCAGAGTTTCAGGTCACATTTTCAGCTGAAATTTCTTTCCTACAGCTAAAATTTTAATGTATCGCTACAGGAAAATAAAAATGTACTCGGTTACAAACGTAACCTCGGTTCCCTGATACACGGGAACAAGTACTGCATCTCCTAAGACGCTATGGGAAAAAGGTTTTTTTTCTCCTGAACTGAAGCCTTTTTCAATAAAACAGTGTAACTGCACGGCCATTGGTTCGTGCAGTACACTTTAAAATTTAACCAATGGCTCGGCAGCGGTGCTGCACGAACCTATGGTCACAAAGCCCGCCAAAGCCCACCAGAATGGGCGGGGCCATCTGGCTATATAACTGGGCACTTTGCCATAGGATTCAGGTTACTTCGACTGAAGCGACGACTGAGTCGTGCAGCTGCATAGCACGGCTAGCAATGCAGTACTCGTTCCCATATCTCAGGGAACCGAGGTGACGTTAGTAACCGAGTACGTTCCCGATCGATACTTCACTCGTACTGCATCTGCTAAGACGCTATGGGAACCAGTACAATCACGCCGTGCTATGGCAGAGGAACGACTACATGTGTAACCTTGCCCTAGGCACCTCAGGGCCCAAGGGAACAAGAATAGTAAACACCTCCCAAGGCGAACGGGCTTAGCGCACAGATGTCACGCCCGGCCTGAGTGATCATTCCAGAAGACTTGCACAGCCCCGGCACCCATGAGGGCCGAGAGCGCACAACTAAGTCCTCTGATGGGTTTGAGCATGTTACAGCCAAACTCCTGCTCAGAACGGTACCGCGTAAGCAGGTGCATGCCAGTTATGCAGAAAGAACCCTAGCCTGCAAGGCAGGGACGTCCAGGTTATAAAACCTTGCAAATGTGGACAGCAAGGCCCAACCGGCTGCCGCACAAATTTCCGCAATGGACACGCCGCTAGACCATGCCCAAGAAGAGGCGATGCCTCTAGTTGAATGGGTTCGTACTCCAATGGGGCATTGCAGGCCCAAGGAAGAGTAGGCTAGCATAATAACGTCAACTATCCACTTAGAAAGTCTCTGCTTCATGACCGGATGCCCTTTAGCACGGCTACCGAAGCAAACAAAGAGCTGTTCAGACTGCCTAAACAGGGCGGAACGCTCAATGTAAACTTTCAGCGCTCTGACGGGCAGAGTAAATTCAACTCCTGGTCCTTTTCTGAGGGAGGAAGCGCAGAGAGTGTAATGACCTGTGCCCTGAATGTAGTAGAGAGCACCTTAGGTATATAACCATGCCTCGGTTTTCTTGACGACCTTAGAGTCGCCAGGCCTGAACACCAGGCAGGTAGGGCTCACAGAAGAGCGCCTGTAAGTCTCCCATTCGTTTGACCGATGCTAATGCTAGCAGCAGAGCGGTTTTCAATGACAGGGACCGAAGGTCAACAGCCTGCAGCAGCTAAAAGGGAGGACCTTCAGGGCCCTCAGAACAGTGGGCAGGTCCCACGTAGGGACAGTGAGGGGACGGGGCAGATTCAGCCTCCTAGCCTCCCTCAGAAAACGGACAACAAAGTTGTTTCTGCCCACTGACTGGCCTGCTATAGGGCCATGAGAAGCCGTTATAGCTGCTACATATACCTTGAGTGTGGATGGGGAGCGCCCCTTATCCAACATCTCCTGCAGGAAGGACAATATCACCAATACATCACAGACGGACGGGTCCTCGCCGTGGGTTAAGCACCAGGCGGAGAACACCGACCACTTAAGAGAGTAGAGGCGTCTTGTAAATGGAGCTCTAGCCTGAGAAATGGTGTTTAGAACACACTCTGGGAGGCTCGGGCTGGGGGTGCCATATCGTCCTGTTCGCCTAAGCGAGGAGATCAAGCCTCAGAGGAATGGGCCATGGGGCTGCTATGAGCAGCTGCGACAGCTCTGATAACCAATGCTGGTTTCTCCGGAGCGGGGCCACCAGAAGAACATTGCGTTCTTGTTCCCTGATTTGTCTGATTACCTGTGGGATCAGGGCGATCAGGGGAAAAGCATAGAGAAGGAGGTTGGCCAGTCGTGGGCCAACGTGTCCTTGTCCTTGGAATAATAAATTGGGCAACAAGAGTTGTCTTTTGAGGCGAAGAGGTCTACTTCTGCCTTGCCAAAGATCTCCCAAATTTTTTGAACCGTCTGCGGATGAAGCATCCACTCTTCTGAGGGGACTTTGCTTCGTGACAACATGTCCGCTCATTGGTTCAGTTTGCCCAGAACGTGTACTGCTCTCAGCGAGCGCAAGTTGAGCTGAGCCCATTACAGGAGGCGCTCTACTAGCACAAAGACGCCTCAAGGAAAGCCCTCCCTGGCGATTTATGTAGGACACCACAGTCATGCTGTCCAAGCGGACCAGAATGTGGTGTCCCCTCAGGTCCGGTAGGAAGGTTTGACAGGCCCGACATACCACCAGCATTTCGAGGTAGTTGATGTGAAGACCATCCTCTGCTTTCGACCAGTGCCCGAAAGCCGGTTTTCCTTCTCACAGAGCTCTCCAGCCTGTGTTGGAAGCATCTGTCGAAACCACCTTTCTCCTGCAGACCATTCCCAGGGGGACGCCCAGTTCCATCCACTGAGCATTCTTCCAAGGGGTCAGGGCTGTTACACAGGCCTGGTCTACCCTGATAAGCAGGCGTCCGTGACGCCACGCATGAGATGGAACCCGCGGTTTCAGCCAGTACTGAAGGAGACACATACGAAGCAGGCCCAACTATAGCACTGGAGATGCTGCAGCCATAAGGCCCAGCATCTTTTGAAACACCTTGAGGGGGCGAGAGGCACCGACCTTGATGGAAGCCGCAAGCTGCTGTATGACCAGAGCACGCTCTGTCACGACCCAATGCTCTCATTCGAACAATGTTCCCAGAACGATACGATACAGTGCACTCTTGGCAAAATTGACCCTGAGCCCCAGGCACTCTAAGCGGCTGAGGAGGAGGGTCCTGTGTGATGTTAATTCTGCCTCTGACTGGGCCAGAACGAGCCAAGATGCGCGGCCACTGACTCATCCAGTGGAGGAAGCTTCTCGTACCCCTTATCTTCAACGCTGTCCACCGACGTAAGGGCGGATGAAGTGGAAGTACGGAGATGTGCAGAGTATGGAGCGCGCCACGACCTGGTGAGCTCGTCATGGACCCGACAGGAACCACTCATCCAGACGGCTACGAGTGGGCTCCTCCGGCGTAGACCACTCCAATCCCAGCTCCTTGAAGGCTTTCGAGAGGACATGAAGTAATTCGGCGTCCATCCCGGGCTTAACGTCCCTGGGCTCGGACGACGGCAGGGGGGCGGGGTCAGCAGTCGAGCCCGACAGCTCCTCCGCGTCCAAAACTGCTAATGACATGCTGTCATCTAGCAGCTCGTCATCACTCCCGCCAAATGAGACCAGATCGATGGGGGAAGCCTCTCTGTGTGGAGAGAGCGTGGCACGCGGGACTTGAGTCGACATGAGACATGAGAAAACGGGAGGGCGCGAGGGGCGAAGTGAGAAAAGTGAAGTCTTTTCTTTCTGAAAGAAAGCTATCCGCGAGCGCAGAGAGGCGAGACTCATGTTCTCACAATGGGAACAATCCATCTCGGTGAGTGCAGATTCCACGTGGGATTTCCCCAAGCAGGAAATGCACTCACGGTGGCCGTCATTGGCGTGCAGGGGAGACCTGCAAGTACCGCAATAATGGTGTGACATTTGAAACAACGCCGCAAAGATTTGCTCTAAGAAATTTGCTCTTTATAAGGCTCGCCAGATGGCGGCAGGGGAAGCTGGACCACTGCTGTGAGGCGGAAAAGGCGGCAAATCAGCCGAGCAGAGAGGTCGCTATTCCACTGCAAGGCGTGTCAATGGCGAGCAGGCTCTTCAGTCAGCGGAGATCAGCGTAGAAAGTCGTCGCCGCTGAAGGAGAAGAAATCTGAATCCTATGGCGAACTGCCAGAAGATGGCCCTGCCAATTCTGGCGGGCTTTGTGGCCATAGGTTCGTGCAGCACTGCTGCCGAGCCATTGGTTCGTTTTTAAAGTGTACTGCACGAACCAATGGCCGTGCAGTTACACTGCGTTATTGAAAAAGGCTTCAGTTCAGGAGAAAAAATTACTTTTTCCCATAGCGTTTTAGCAGACGTAAGTGAAGTATCGATAGGGAAGTTATCTAAGAAAATACAAATATTATGCTTCTGTGGTGACAGGGAAGGTAAATTGGTACCTGCTACTGTGAGTGTTGCTGACCAGCTCTAGAGAAGAGCTCGGCACCCTGAGCCCATCTGGGAATCCGTCCTCAGGGGCGGCACCATCCTGTTTGTCCTCTTCCTTTGCTATTTTTCCAGCAGCTTGCAAAAAATATAAAATGTTAAATGTAAAAATGTGCTTTATGTTGTGACATCAAATTAATTACAATCAGAATATGATATAGTAAATGTGACTTTATAAGGTTAAACCAGCAAATGTAATTTGTTATGGATCAGATTAGTTAGAAACAGCTCCCTAAAGTAACAACAGAACATTTTCACCTTTTACAGTGCAAAAAAAACTACAATGTTATGTACTAATAATGCTATTACATCGTAATAAGTGCAACAAGTAAAGATGAGCCACAAAGATAATGGTTAAAGAAATGCTTACCGGTAAAAATCCGCTCATCAAACATTCTAAGAAAAGAAAAAGAAAATTGTGACTTCCTGTGAGCCGTAAACATATTGAAACATTGAAATACTGTCTACGCATGTCTGGTGCCGAGCAGCAGGAGATTTCCTCATTATGCCAAATCAGCAGCTCCATGCTGGCTCATGTATGGCAGCGGTTACCACAACCAGCATGACGCTCCACTTTGAATGCCTAGCGCCGCTCTGCCAGATGGCAAAGACGGCTAGACATTTTTTTCTTATGAAGCAAATTAAAAACTCAGTATATCCAGTACCAATATCTGGATTCATTTTCAATGAGCCACACAGTGAATTACATGACAAAAAATGAAAGGCTATCAGTAATTAAATCTCTGACACCGTCGTCACGTAAAAATTGGAAGAGCTACAAATCACACCGCCGCTGTTTCAGTTTAACACAGGGGTGTCAAACTCATTTAAGGTTGAGGGCCGGATCTGAGAAAATATCCCGAATTACCTTTTGTTAAACCCTAGTTTGCTCACAATTACATTAATTACATTAATATTAACCATACAAACTACAATATAATAAAAGAAAATATTAGGACAACTTTTTTTTGAAGGATGAATGCTTGTATTTAGGGATGGTGCAAGTGAATTGACCACAAATGTCTTTTTTTTTGTTTTGTGGTAGTTTATAAATTACCATATGTGAGGTACGTGCAGAAGGTGTTTTTTGCAGATAGCCACCTTGGTGGTTAAGCATGTCATGAGAAACTAAATAAATATGACACTAAAGCCACCAGTAGGTGGCAGCAAGTCTCCGTCTTAATGCGTGATCCATTGACTCATTCATTCAAAACAGCTGATTCGTTTAGAAACTAAGCTAGTGATTGTCTTTATGAATGGGCCACTGAATCATTGACTCAAATAATTAATTCAAAAACGCCAAATCATTCAGTAACAAAATACACACAGTGCGCCTCGGAGACACACATTGGTCTTATACTTCGGCTTAATGTTAAAAAACTATTTCTTGCCAAAAAGGATATACTTTAGCATCTTGTTTGTTGACGCATGTTATATAAAATCAATTAATTGGCGCTGACATTACGGGAAGGCAACACTCTGTGATATGCTAGACATTTTCTTACCCTTAGCACGGCCATAAATTCTAAAAAACTACAATTTCTTAGGTATTTATTTTTGCCCCCATATATGAACTTCTTGTAAACTGATAGACCTTCGCTCAAACAACGGGCGGTAGTGGAGCACATAAGAAAAACACTCTCTGATGTGTTTGTTGTTTTTTGCAAAGTTACAAATGTCAATTTCTTGCACATCATAAACAAAGTTAGGATTTAGTACACAATAAAGAGCGCAAGATATTATAGTATTAGTAGTATAAGTTATAATTACTTTCTCCATGCGATGCGGTCCAGTGCGTCACAGTGTTGTTTAATATTGCACACATTTACCACAGTCACGAGTTGTGATTAAACATACCTGTCGGCTTTGAGATTACTTTCTTTCCATTTCTCCTTAAATAGCTTGTCCGCCCTTCCAGGTCAAATTTCTTTTTTTGGACATGTTTAAAATCACCAGAAAATTGCCCTACAAGCATCAGTTACAACGCAGCTATCATATTATCCTCGTGCTGCTCGAGATTCTTGCGCCACGTTTTTATTTAAAAAACCGGCGAATGTGAGGTGGTCCCGAACACGAAGGCATAATTATCAACGTAAGAATAAAATGAGCCATTTGTTAGCCGCTTTAGTCAGATACAATTAGCATATACACTATATTAATTATTCCCAAATGTATGCTTGATCGCAGTAAATATTTCCCATAATATTTAGTTTAAAATCAATCCTGTCAGGGTGCAATCCACCGGAATTGGAACACCTCGTGGGCCATCTAAGTAGTAGATCGGGCCGAGCGGCCGCCCGATATGTTGACACCCCTGGCATTTAACCAGTCTGGTTTAATACTGACTATGGCTCTATTCATCTTAAACATTGAGTAATACAACAAGGGCATCTACTCTCTCACATTCAACGTCAAGTTCTCCCAAAGTATATATAGGTTTATAGATTGATGGAAGTTTCAAAAACACTATTAGGACAATTAACACTAAAAAGCGGAGACAGCAAGCGTGAATTTTCCAGGATCCCGTTTGAGTTAGGCACACCGTAAGTGCACTAGGGTCTCTTGGAAAGGGGACGTCTGTGGTTGGGAATTCCGACAAACAAATAGATCCCCCAGCGCCCAAGGCCACCCTCTAAAGTGAACTCAGGATCACAGCAGCGTTTCCGGTAATTCAAGACTAGGGCAAAAGGAAGCCATGTCGAATCCAGGCCTAAAAATGCAAATCACGACTAAAACCAATAAAAACATCAGAATCAAAAGTGGATGAGTTAAACTGACGGTGTGCTATTCGCGCTTATACCAAATAGACTGAAAAATAAACTGTTTTTTAAACAAATCCCACGACTGCCAATTGCGTCAACCATTGGTGTGGAGCCAATGTTGCTAGGTGTTTGATGATATTCAGATGAATGCAACCCAAAACTAAGTGGTTTAGTACAAGTTAAAGCTCTAGGATAAGAAACAGTAAGCATAAATTAGATCTGGCGAGAAAAAGAGAAAGTACGTAATACCAGTATCTAAACAGAGGACTCCGTCGCCTGTATATTTATAATACACACCATTTCTAAGGCCTGTAAAATCGCAACAATTGTTTTTTTTTCAAAACGGCATTTAATAAATGCAAATTATAATTGTTTAAATTGATAGTAATGCACGAGTGTTTGCACATTTCAATAGAAAGCGCATAGAGATAGATAAGGTATACATTGCTATCATTAATATGCAGTATTTTATTGTAGCGTGGTATGACTGTGAATTCTGCATTGTGCACTTCAGCTCACCATATCTACTGTTGAAGAGGATCTGAACACATTCTCGAAGGGTGTTGATATCCTCAGTCTCCCTGATGAACGAATCCCATTTTTCTGGCCATGCAATAAAAAAAACATTATCATGTAAATACTTCTGTCATATATGTTGCCTATTAAGGTGACAGCAATAGCGCCACAGTCTCAATCAATATTTTCTGAAATGTATTTGTATATACTGAGGTTTTCCTCTGTTCTTTTAGACATAGGAGACAATTAAGGCAGGTCTTGACTCTCTGCAGTTACTGATGATCTCATGCTGATCTTTTGAGAGGAACAGACTTTGGTAGCCCAGGTGACTTGGCTAAACTCCCGTTACTACTGCCCACTCTGCCAAGATCAACCCTCTTTATGTCTCATTCGACTGTAGTTGTATCTAAACAAATACCACTGATATAATAAAAAATAATGTGTTGATCAGTATGGTGCCTGGACTGATTTGATTTGACCAATTGAGCCACAGAGTCTGATAGAATGAGGTCGGATGTATTTCATAGATGAGGAGGGAATAAGCTTCACCCAAAAAATATAACGCGTAACAGAGCACAGAAACGGTACATGATTTTACACACACCTATTATAGTCATATCCCAAATTCCATAGGCCTGATTATTTTTCATGTGAAATTAGTCGAGAGAAGGTTCTGAAGATCATCTTGCAATTTTTTTAAATAAACTAAAAACAACAGATAATGATACAATGTAATATGTCTGATCCAAAAAAAGGAAAAAGAGGAAGAGCGTGATGACGAGGGTCCCCGAATGACTAGTTCGCTTCATCCCCTCAGGCAAAGCTCTGAAATGGATTGCAAAATTGTCTTGCCTTGAAAACTTTAAGGCAAAACACTACAAGCAAAACCATTGATTTTTCAAGCACTGATCATTTTTGAGATTTTGTGCTATTTGTTTCGACAACTTTCATTTGATTCCATAAATTGTATTTCAGAATAGTGGAAAGAAAACATCCAAAATATTTAAGTGTTTATTTTATGACACTTTATTTTTTGTGTCTGTAGATTTCAATTACAATACATATCTTTAAAGCTGCTGTTTTTATTCTGAAGGTTAATATATCATTCACCTGATTTGTATAACATTTTTATTCCTAAAAACATGGTAAAACAAATAAATGGCTGTTGACAGTGTGTTGACCTTTAGCTTTAATACGTCAACAAACTGAAACAAGAATTTGAACCTGGCTTTATCCAATGTTCAGCTCTCTGTACTGGAAATGTATGCAAATTGGTGAATATTTATTTAGATAATGCCTCATATGCATTTTGAAACACAACATTTAAAAGAACTGGTAATACAAAACAGTTGTCTATCTGTGATTAATCAACTAGTAATCGCCAAAGTATGAGCACTACAGTGAAGAGGAAGATTATTGGTGAATAATGACTAATAAAATTATGAATAATGGCAATATTTTCAATCGTCATGCGTAGCATAGCACAGGAGTCATCTGGACAACTTTTACGCTTTTTTGGTGGATTTTTTGTTTGTCCTTTTTGGTCACTATGAAATGTTGTTACATGGAAAAAACTTTAAGATTCTTCAATAATTCTCCTTTTGTGTTCACTATATAACAGCACATGGGTTTGGAACAACATGGGGTGAATAAATAATGTCAGAACTTTCATTTTTGGGTAAACTATCCCTTTAAAGTGTGAGAAGATCCCTTGTCTTTGCATTTTAGGGAGCAAATTAACTCGGTCTATATCCTGTTCTAGTTATATTACAGACACACTGCTTGGGACCCCATAAAACCCACTGAAAATGAAGGCCAGCTTGTCCTTGGCTAGACACTGTAATGGTGAGTACAGTCTGTCGCCCACCTGATTTTTCATGCACTATGGAGAACAGAAGGCGCTTGGAGACATGGATGCTGGGAGGGCTCTGGGTAAGATCCGCTGCCAGCCCTATTCGCTCGCCTGGAAGAGACACACACAGTCAGAGCAATAAGCTCAGAGTTAAGCACATAAAAAAGAAGCATATCCATATGCTTCAGCACCTACACAAGTGGTAACATGCATCATAAGTGCACCTAATTTACACAGAAAGACAGTGGAGGCCAATGTATACAGAAAGGAGGATCTTACCATTGTCAGCACATTCCTTGGCCTGAACCGCTTTCTCTTCAGCAGACGCCCACATGCCCAGCCGCTCTTTACCTATGCTGTGCAGTGATGTGGGCTTCAGGTCCAGCTTGCTATCTGGGTGGGGCTGGGAGGACATGGGCATGCCGTACAGGAAGCTGGAGAGCATGGAGTTGCTAGCAGACGCTTCCTGCACGGAGGGTTTGACAGAGGCGTGGTTGCTTATGCTCTTTGAGGTCGAAGAGTGATGGTTGACTTCCGGACAGGATTTGGCATCCCGAGAGGGTTCCTCTGGTGTTCTACTAAAATAAATAAATAAATAAATACACACAGACCATTTTTGGTCTTTGTTCATAAGGTGCTGAGAATGATAATATGATAAAATAATTATAAATAATGATCAAATTGACAGAACTGATCATTTCAATGACTAATTTTAATAATAATAAATAAACAAAAAAATATAACTGATTTTTTAAGTTTGTAAATTATTTTATACACCAACTACTCATACCAGTGAACTTTTTTTCATTTATATGATTTTAAACAAAATACAGACCATAATAGATTCACTAATTATAATGGAAAACATGATCAAATATGATAATGACATATGTCTTTTATGGATCATGTAATAAATACAGTGTTAAAGAGGTACAGTATACAGTACACCATGCAAAGTTGGGGGTCAGTAAGATTTTTAAAGGTTTTGAAAGAAGTCTATTTCAAGCGAAGAGCTGCAATGTATTTGATAGCAATAATACAAGTAAAAACGGTAACTATGAAAAAGAATACAATGTACAATAACTGTTCTAGTAAAATAGCATTTTAAAATTATAATTATAATCATAAGTAATTATTCCTGAATGGTAAGCTGAATGGCAGAGCAGCCATTATTCCAGTCTTCAGTTTCACAAGATCCTTCGGAAATCATTCTAATATGATGATTTGGTGCTCAAGAAACATTTATCAATGTTGAAACGTGCGCTAATAATATTTGAGGGGAGGAAACTGGTAATTTATTTTAATTTTTTTCAGGATCCTTTGATGAATTGGATTTGGATTTGAAACAGACACTCTTTGTTACATTGTAAAAAGTCTTTACTTTCACTTTTGATCAAATTTAATGCACCTTTGCTAAATAAAACTATTAACGAGTATTAAAATCTTGTTTAATAAGGATATTGTCCTTATACTCTGAGATGAATATTGAATTGCTGCTAATAGACATAAGACCAAAAGCTTATATATCTTATTATGTGAGGTTTTGCAGAAAGAAAACCAACATTGAAAAACCCCCTCGTTGAAAACCTGTTTAGAATGGTCCATAAGTTTGAAAAAACTTTATGTGAAGAAGGTTATAGAGCAACACTTTTCCATTTTATTATGTATTTATCTATTTCTCGTCACGGTTCAAAAATCAAGACCTTGCAGTCGTGAAAGGCCTTGTTCTGCCCCATGACTCCACAACGCATAAGTACGAAAGATGGGGGTGTGGTAGTAGATGAAGACCTTTTGACTATGAAGCGGATGCGGTTGCTCTGCTCTAAGATCTTCATTAAGGTTTTGGTGTCATATTCCGAAGGCTTTCTCAGAATTACACCATCAGGCAGGCCATAGACAACCACTGAGTTGGGATCCTTGAGAATCCAGTCATAAGGCACAGGGACCAGGCTGCTTTTCCCAACAGCCTCACCTGAAACAGTGGATAAACGTGTTTTGATTTGTGCCAAATATTATACCTCCTGTATCTTTACTTTTTTTTTTTCCCTGCATAATAATATAGAGAAAATCTTAACCAGACTTACTATAAAGCACGCTGAACACCTCCTCCACCATCTTCCTCAGGACGAAGATGTTGGAATGAGTGTCTGTTAAGGCTCTCTGTCTGCCCGGCTGCCCGCAGTCTTTGCCAGTCCTGCTGCAGTCCACTTCAGGAACTTTGGCGTGGGAGTTCATGGAGGTCAATGCTTGCAGACAGGACACTTCTGTGAAAATAAATCTGTTATTCCTTAGGAAACAGCAAAAAACCCTTTAAACGCCTGCAGTATTATATGCAGCTTCATACACAATCATTCAAAATGGTTGTGTTCAATTTTGATTTCATGTTGACTCACTGCAGAACTTGTGAAAGTCTGTCTGTATTTCCTTTCTGGAATTTAGGAAGATTCGTCCCTTCTCTGTTCCCACAGCGATCACGCTGTCTTCATGCACAGTGACACAGGCCACCTCAGCATTCAGTTTAGACATGGCAGAGCACTGCAAACACAATTCACAAGTAATCCACCACCACCAAAATGCTGCATAAAACTCACACTGTAAGTATCTTTAAACTTATCGAGACGTTCTTACCACAGAGTCCAGGGCAGACACAAGGCTGGTGAGGATCTCTTGTCTGGCTGACACTTGGGGAACTTTAAGCTCTGGCCGAGAGTTGGTCCTCATCCCATCACAGCCCAGCTTCCGTATCTGTGCCATTCTTCTGCAGGAAAAGACACAGGATGAAGCACACTGAAATTCAATGCAGGTTTATAATGTTACACTAAAATAGACTGAATTACTCATTGAGTTAAAACTAAAATCACATATCAGTTGTTCTGCCAAAAGTTTGGGTAGGGTTACACTTTATTTTAAAGTGTTCTTGATACAAGGCAATTGCACAAATAAGAACAAGAGTAGTATTAATTAACAACACATACTTATTATGGAAGTTTGTAATTATGCATAATTTACTGCTTTTACTATAGTAAGGACATGTAACATGTAGCAAGAACACTAAAATGAAATGTCAGCAAAGTATGTAATTAGATTGTTAAAGGACTTTACAAAAGACACCATATTTAATTGGACACAAATAAAAACTAATGTTTAAGGGACAGATGTACAGTCTAAAAAATAACTGTGAAAAGCATCTCTTGCTATTGAGTTGAGCACACAGGATACACAGAAAAACAAACATGCAATGTCATTATTGAGTGTAATCCAATTATGAACAAATGACTCATGTGAAGGAGGTTGTTCTTTTCATGAACTCACTAAATAAGGGAAATTACTTAATCAGCATCTGACTGACTAAACTGCATGTTCTCATTATTTTCAATGATGTCTGTCTCAAAATGAATTGATGAATTGTGAACTCAAGGTTCATGAAACTTGGGAGTTGCTTGTGACAAAATGTAGTTAAAGAAATTCATCTGCTACAGATTTTGTGTAACAAATGTTATCTGAATAATTACAAAAATTATTTATAGAGAGAGAAAGAGAGAGAGAGGCTGGTAATTAATATAATTTCCTTTAGTGTGCCATCCAAAAATGTCCTCGTAAAAAAGCTGTTTGTGATGAGCTTTGGTTCATCATGTGACTTTTCTCATCACCACTAGTTTTTGGTGGTTATCAGTGCATTATAATGGTTCAAAACAGATATTAGTACTTCAGTAAGTTGGTTTATTAATATTACATCAGTTAATGAAATACGGTATTTTTATTGTGAATTTAAGTTAAGTCTGTAAAACCTAAAATGCTGTTAACATTTTTAACGGTGAAGTTCTGGCAACCACAGCTGCCGGTATTTTACCGTAAATGTCACAGATTTTTTTTACAGTGTAGCAAATAGCTACTAGAATTCTCTAGGAAACAGTGATATGCCGTCTACACTGATTACGGTCTGCAGGAATCACAGACATGATGAAAAAACAATAACAACTAATCACAACTAATGGTCTCATAATTATGTGCAAAAACAAACCAATATGCTTTTTTAATCATATACTAAAGAGTAAGAAGGTTTCAAGCTCCCCATTAACTTTTTCAAATATTTTTGGCTGTACAAAATGTATTGAAGGGTGGAAAAACCTGTAAGAAGCTTTGGAAAGTGATAGTAATACTCTTCCCTGTGCTAATACACCAAAATCCGTCACACACATGTGAAAGTAGCTAATTACGATAAGCCTTTGTCAACCAATTAAACCTAGCTCAGATTATTGCCGTAAAACCCTTCATCCTTAATTTGTTCTCCTTGGAAGCAAGACAGGACCTGGAAGCATGAATCCTCTAAAGTGAACTACTTTACCCATCCCTCTCGACAGACGCCCCCGGCTCCAATCTCAATTTCAGCCACGTCGGCTCTGAACTACAAAGCTGTAAACGTGAATACCGACTAAACTAGGGTGGGTTTAAAAACGAGCACAAACCTAACTACACAGTTTAAAAATGAAAAACAAGCAAAAACAGCAGGAGCGACGAATATGAGCTGTAAAACAAACAAACAAATAAATAAATAAATAGCGCAATCCTAATTCCAGTCCGTGTGTTCACATGGCAACCGCAATCCGTTTCCTTGGAAACTAATCTCGAGGCATGTGAACAATGCAGCTCTGGCCTTTAATCTCTCCAGACACTGGGAGCCATTATCCCAGCCTCCGGGCAAAGCCAAAACCACAGACTGCACAGAGAGAGCCCAGTACTACTATTACTCGTCTGAAAACCTCCTATAAATCCTGCTACAGCTCAAAGCCGGATGCCTCTGCCTGAGCGTAATCTTACATACAACATTCTGAACAACAGCACCAACAATTCATATCTCTAGCTCGTTTCGGATTCATTCAAACCACCAAATCTAATTGACTACTTTGGGTCCTTAGTTGGAAAATAAAGTTATGCTACACTGTAAAAATGTTTTACAGTGTTTTTTGAATAAAACAAAGATTACTGGATCATGTTTTACAAGAAAACACAATGTCAGTCTTTCTACTTCAAATTCCGCATTTAATTCACTAGGATTTTATTTCAGTGTATATGATGCTTTAGCATAATGGGTGTCAGAATCAGCACTTGCATTGCAAGTTTTCAGACAGTAAAACAAACTAGATTTTCACATTTTATGAAGAAAATGTGAGAGGTGCTTGCACATTCAAAACTTTCTCACAATGCCAGGTTGCAATGCAATGCAAGGTGATCTGGGTCCCTCCTTCAAAAAAATCAGCCATAACGTTTTTATTTACTTATTTTTATTTTATTTGCCCACTTTATCTCATCTGATAGGCAAAAGTCAAGTCTAGCCATGCCAACACAAAAGAAGATATTTTGAAAAATGATGGTACCAACCAAACAGTTTTGGTTAGCATCGACTTCCACTTTTTAGACAAAACAAAATAGATATTTCTGCATCGAGTAAAAGACAGAATTTTTGGGTGAACTATGCCATAAAATCTACTTCAAAGATTCACATTTAATTCAATGTGTTACTTGCCATTTCTTTGTAATTATGTGTATACTTGAAAATTCGGACTGAAAATTAGTGCTGTCAAACGATTAATCACATCCAAAATAAAAGTTTTTGTTTACATAATATGTGTGTGTGTACTGTGAATATTTATTATGCATATATAAATACAAACACATACATGTACATATTTAAGAAATATTTACGTATAGATTTATATTTATATAAATATATTTATATACAAACATAACATATTTGTAAAATATTATAATGCATGTGTGCATTTATACACTGAACAAAATTATAAACAAAAATTATTTTGTTTTTGCCCCCATTTTTCATAAACTCAAAGATCTAATACTTTTTCTATGTACACAAAAGGCCTTTCTCTCAAATATTGTTCACAAATCTTGTCTAAATCTGTGTTAGTGAGCACTACTACTTTGCCAAGATAATCCATCCACCTCACAGGTGTGGCATATCAAGATGCTGATTAGCATGATTATTGCACAGGTGTGCCTTAGCTGGCCACAATAAAAGGCCACTCTAAAATGATAGCAGTATTACTGTATGGGGGGAGTTCAGGGGGGTAACAGGCCCGGAAAACACAGGCAGTATCTGGTGTGACCATAGTTTGCTTCACGCAGTGCAACACATCTCCTTTGCATAGAGTTGATCAGTTTGTTGATTGTGGTCTGTGGAATGTTGGTCCATTCCTCTTCAATGGCTGTGCAAAGTTGCTGGATATTGGAAGGAACTGGAACACGCTGTCGTATACGCCGATCCAGATCATTCCAAACATGCTCAATGGGTGACATGTACGGTGAGTATGCTGGCCATGCAAGAACTGGATGTTTTCAGCTTCCAGGAATTGTATACAGATCCTTGCAACATGGGGCAGTGCATTATCACGCTGCAACATGAGGTGATGGTCGTGGAAGAATGGCACAACAATGGGCCTCAGGATATCGTCACGGTATCTCTGTGCTTTCAAAATGCCATCAAAAATATTTGCACCTGTGTTCGTTGTCCATAACAAATGCCTGCCCATACCATAACCCCACCACCACCATGGGCCACTCGATCCACAACGTGGACATCAGCAAACCGCTCACCCACACAAAGCCATACACGCCGTCTGCCCTGTACAGTGAAAACCTGGATCCATCCGTGAAGAGAACACCTCTCCAAAGTGCCAGACCGCATCGAATGTGAGCATTTGCCCACTCAAGTCGTTACGACGACGAACTGCAGTCAGGTCGAAAACCGATGAGGACGATGGGCATGCAGATGAGCTTCCCTGAGACGGTTCTGACAGTTTGTGCAGAAATTCTTGGGTTATGCAAACCGATTGTTGCAGCAGCTGTCCGGGTGGCTGGTCTCAGATGATCTTGGAGGTGAAGATGCTGGACCCTCGCATCGGACCCCCCCCCCCCCCGCCCTCCTGGGCTGGTGTGGTTACACATGGTCTGCAGTTGTGACGCGGATCTGGGGGTCACTCGCGCATGCTAACCTGTTGAGCAGCCGGCCCAGCGAACTCTTCTCTTATGACATCTTCTGAAACGCCTTTGGAGATGGCTTATGGTAGAGAAATGAACATTCAATTTCACGGGCAACAGCTCTGGTGGACATTGCTGTAGTCAGCATGCCAATTGCACGCTCCCCCAAAACTTGCGACATCTGTGGCATTGTGCTGTGTGATAAAACTGCACATTTTAGAGTGGCCTTTTATTGTGGCCAGCCTAAGGCACACCTGTGCAATAATCATGCTGTATAATCAGCATCTTGATATGCCACACAAGTGAGGAGGATGGATTATCACGGCAAAGGAGAAGTGCTCACTAACAAATTTAGACATATTTCTGAAAAATATTTGAGAGAAATAGGCCTTTTGTGTACATAGAAAAAGTTCAGCTCATGAAAAATGGGGGCAAAAACAAAAGTGTTGTGTTTATAATTCTGTTCAGTGTATATACATAATAAATATACACAGCACACACACATATATTATGTAAACAAAAACTTTTATTTTGGATGCGATTAATCGTTTGACAGCACTACTGAAATTTGTTTAAGGTAAATGTACACCACTGGCACAACTTGTGTTGCATGTTCAGGATGTTTTCAGACAGTAAAACAAACTCAATTTTTACATTTTATAAAGAAAATGTGAGCAGTCAAACCGAACTTCCTTCTGCAGAGCACAAAAGAAGATATACTGCATGAAGAATGATGATAAGCAAACTGTTTTGGTGTTTGTTTGTTAGTTTGTAAATGAAGATTATTGGAATTTACAAGAATATGCTATTTCAGTGTCCTTAAAAATTTTTTTTTTTTTAGCGTATGTTCTGATACTTCATCAGCCTAATAATAGACATGCATAATAATAGACATCAGAATCTACACTGCAAATAATGTGTAACCTGCTATTTCTTTTTAATTGTGAAATTTACTAGCAATTTCTGAGTGAAAATTGTTTCTACACCAAACTTTCATCAGTGTATTCTTCAAGGTTAGTAGATCATTTTGAATCTTACCCGAGCAATAACAATGCCTGCCTTAGAAAATAATCTTAATGGGTTATAATCTTAAAAGAGTTCATGTCATTTAATAGCGTCATCTTAACACTTCTAAGTTTAACAAAACTTTTTGAAGAAAAAGAGATTGGTAATACTTCCTCATTGAACAGGCTTATTCTATCTGCAGGGGCAACTACATTCATCTGACACCTTAAGCTTCACGTATAAATTACTTGTTTTGTACTCTACACTAAGCTTTCTTTGCAGTAGCCAAAAGACATGAGTTAACTATAACAAATATATTTTCTTAGGGTGAAAAAACACTAGAAAAAAATCAACTGGTGACACTCCTAAAAAAAAAATTGCAGGAAAAGTAGGGATCCGGACTGAAATGCTTAAATGCACCGATTAATGACTTCCTCCTTGTTAGGAGTCCGCCCTGCCAAAATACCGTTTTTTCATTCACGCTATCTGAGATCCTCAGCTCGAGGGGGAAGCATAATGTAGCCGCTCCTTTACTTCTTGAATTACTGCCTGTATGGTGCTTAAAGATATTACGGCATCTCAAGAAAAGGGTAACGTGGGTTTTATGAGCGGTTTTGCCCTAAGAGGCTTGTGGCTCTGCCATTGATACACAATACTTCTGTTAATAGCCTTTATACAGATTCAGCTCACAGATCCCTTCAGAAACACAACTGTATCTAAATCGTTCAGCTCAGAGGCTGATAATTGACTTTTAATTGGCCCTAAGTCCTTTCACCCTGGACATTTTCCCCAAGGCCACACAAACATGTTGCATCGAGTAAACACAAAGTGCGGCCTCCATGGGAAGATAGGAAGATTTACTTCTGCACTTCAGATCAAAAATGTATTGTTAAAACAGATAACTTAGCTATGTAATGGCCAGCATATGGGAATATGTGGATTGAAAGACTGTGAATCAACCAGCTTTTTAAACCAAAACCAGATGTATATGTTTAAACCAATTTACCGTACAAAAAGTACTGAACATACTTTGATACTTAATGACTGCCATATTGATATACAATTGTATTTACATGCTACTAGTGATTTGCAAGTCTGTTGGAGTAAAACAATACTAAGCGCAAATAATAAAATGCACCTAACTATATAATAAAGATTAGTTAGGATTACAAAATAAATAGGCTTACTTTTTTTTTTTATAAGTTGAAGAGAAAATGCCTTCTTTATGTTTATGCTATGGATATATGTAGATTGAAAAACCTGTTTCAAATTAGGTCATTTTAATACTATTAGTTGTGAATAAACCAGTTTTTTTTAAACGAATGTCAAACAGCAATGTTTAAAGCTATTTACTTTGAAAAAATTGCTGAAATCATGATACCTTGACTGAATGATTGCCATATTCATATACAACTGTACGTGCTATTCGAAGGTATTTCAAAGAATACCATGGTACTATTTCCATAAAATACGGTGCTTTTGTTATGAAAGGATGAAGGTCTGATTCAGTAGTTCTAAACGGATTCGTAGGCCTGTTGGAGACAGATCTTAAAAAGTACTTAAATCAAGATACTTTGATATAAACTATGGTACTGAATGATTGCCACAGTCATATAGAATTGTATTTACAAGTTCATTCAAATATTACCACAGTTCTACATCCATAAACTATGGTACTTTTCACTGTGCTCAATTGGCGATTCATAAGTGTTTTGGAGTAAAACAATGCTAAACGTAAAATACTGTAAATAAATTCAAATGTAAAACGTAAATAATAAAATGCAACTAACCGTATGATCAAGTATATTTAGGATTACCAAATAATCCCCTTTTTAAAGAGGAGAAAATGCTTTCAGTATCTTTTGCTGTTGGCTTCATACTTTTGTCAGAAATATTGGACGGAAATGAATTGTCTTGGTAATATACTGTAGATAATTACCACAGTTTTTGTTCTATACCGTTCAATCTCTTCTGCTGTTAATTTCCTAGTCAGCCTACATTTAAGCAATCATTTTGCATGTGCAGTTCATGGTAGCATTAATAAACTTGAATCTTAAGAATATGTTGTACAGTAAACAACTGTGGTACTGTGCCCGCTATAAAATCTGGGTGAAGAAAAAGCACAAAGAAACAAGGACAGCTACTACTGTTATAAATAACGTTTACAGGCCCAATCCGACAGCAAGTCATTCTGGGATAGTTCATGTTTCAGTGACAGAACGACATAAATCATAAACTCGCATTGTCTTCATGAATGGATCTGACAGTAGAGAAGTCCTCCGAGGGAAACCCGAGCAAGTTTAGAGACATGTGATATTATTACTCCGCAGCACTTGGACACATTCAGTTATGCATAATAATCTAGAAAAGCAGTCTTCACACAGTGTAGACACAGATTAGCCGCCACTGATAGGTGGATTTGACATTGTAAACATGACCTTCTCAGGTCGACAAACGCGTCTGTGACCACGCCAACCTCGGCGATTTTCATAAGACTGTGCGAAATGAAAACCACTGACTGTAATTTATCACCCAGCCAACAATGGAACCGCTCTATTTAGGCAACTTGCTAGCACTCAAATTGTGTTGCCATTTTCACAAAACAGGAGAATTGCGTCTACAGTAATCTAAAACGCAGAACGCAAAGGCGTTTAATTGTTTATTTTATCTAGGGTGTATTATAACGCGTGTTACTTTGATAAAAGCGTCTAAAACATCGCGTCGAGCGACACGGATTCGCGTGCGGAGCGTTAGCATGATAGCCAGTGTGCTAACACTCCTAGCCATCCTCCTCCCCCCCTAAATTATAATCTGTAATTTCACTTTTTCAACATCCATAAAAAGTCACGTGCTCAAGAACGATCCTCGTAAATGGTTTTTAATTCATGCATATACAGAATTACATTTCATCCTTACCGATTTCCCCGTGTTTAATTACCTTATGCTGTCAATCCCGGAATAGGTTTATTCTCCGTTTAATCCAATGGTAGTGAGAGCTGAATTCCCATCTAAAGAAAGGCGATAGCGACTTTCTTAAATGTCATAATCTCGAATGGTTTGTAGTCTGCTGAAATGAAATCGACGTGATTTATTTGATCAAGTTGCCCCGTTTTCTTTCTGTTTTCTTTAACAGAGGAGTGTGTCCCCTTTCTTTGTTCTGTAATCCAGTAAAATTGAAAGTCATTCGCCTCCGCTAATCCCAGCCCAACTCAACAACAGCACCTATTGGCTGTCATTTACATACAGGATTAAAGAACCGCTGGAACAGCACTCGCAGGTCAACTCTTTTGACATTGTGACTGTAACATGTCCATATTTCTCTCTGCCCATCGCCACAGCCCCCCTGTTATCGCTGCTTTATTTTAAGAGGAACCAGACCGTTGCAAATAAGCGCAAACGGTGCGCCTGATAACCTGTACCGTTCCGCGGTCCATCGATGTCGTGAATCTGTAAATACATTTATGATTATAAGAGAAGGATAACGCAACGTAAAAAACCCTGATGCAACACATCTTAAATAGTATAATAAATAGGCTGTCTGATATTTTCCACTGCATCTAATACATTCATTTAAAAATAAATGAAAATGATATATTTTGCACAAAAATATATAAATATGCTATATGAATTACCCGTTTTAAATGTGATATTTGTTATGTCCTTTGTAGTTATATTAAAAATGCTCATTTGTGATATTAACCTCATCAAAAGTTCAAGTATAATTATTCCGAATTATCATATGAAATAACATAATTCATCCCACTTTTAACCATGGAAGAGTTTGTTATTAGTAAACAAGCACTGAAGGGTACTATTATATCTGGTTTCTTATTAGTAGTAGTCTAAATAACGAAAAGTGCATGCATTCATTCATTTCACTAAAACTGTCTGGGTTTCAGAGACCCCAAACTTGGTGGGATATGGTCTCAAATCCCAAATACACACCTTTATCAAACACTAGGTGGCGCTATTATAAGTGTATTTTTTACAAAATGTCAATAATTCTGCAACAGGTTCAAAAGTTCTTTGAATTCCTGGGTCAAGACCAACAAAGCATGTGTCTCATATGTAATTTCTGCCTATAAGATTGTTAGAATCATGGCAAACAAAACAAGAAAAGAGGAAGATTAAAAGCAATTACATTTCTAGGTGTGGCCCACAATGACAAACTGCCATAAAATACCTGGAAGACATTAGGATGTTTACAGGATATGCACCATATTTTGGCCAGTTATGCTTATAGGATCCAGCAAACACAAAAACTATACATTTCAAAATGTTGTATTTTGGTCACAGTTCAACCAAAATGTAAGTAACTTAAAATTACTGGAATAAACATAATGTAGCATGTCTGGAATATATTAAACATGTATCAAATATAGGCCTAATAATAGTCATTTTGTATAGTTTTGAATAGTATATTTCTTCATGGCTAGCATGTGACAGAATATCATGGCAGCATGATGATGATCTGTGATCACAAACTGCTGTCCACCAACAAAGCCTAGAGAGCAACAGAACCGCCTTCAACAGTTTGGCTGGTTTGTTTCATGTAATGTCTCTCCCTAACGGCGTAACATTGTAATGCGTGCATCCCTCCCCTCTGTCAGTCTGTAGTGGCCGCTCATTAGGTTTGCTGGTGGAAATCATGTTCTCGTTTGCAGATATGTATCTTCAGATGGCCCTGGTGCCCATACGGCCAACATATTTTGCACTCCGGATATTGCACTTACAATACACAGACCAGTTAGACTTAAAAACATATTGGCTCACATCTTCGACGATTTGAGGAATGAAAATTCGTTTAACTTTTTATTAAGCATGCCTCTTGATGATATATGGTATTTTTAAACTATGAGTTTAATCTGTTACACTACTTTTAAACTATTGTTTAACACTCACAAGTTTAATTTATTTCCATTTTTGTCCAGCCTACTAAAATACTGTAGCTACCATTTACAAGAACTATAACTACTGGTACCAGTTAAAGGGACAATTCTGTCATTTTTCTTATTTATTTATTTTTTTCTGCTGAACACAAAATAAGATATTTTGAAGAATGTGGGTAACCAAAGTATTCCAGGTTCCCACTGACTTGCATAGTATTTTTTTCCCTCCATACTGTGGAAGTCAATGGTGGCCAGCAACTGTTTAGTTAACCCTTACTCTTCAATATATATATATTTTTGGCGAACTATCACTTTAAACAGTACATGCAGGATTAAGGTAAAGGTATAAGAATTAGCCATTAAAAATCCCATATTACTGAGCACAGATCTGAATATTAATGCATCCCAATATGGTGGAAAAATATGACCGTAACCTTTTCAAATAAAATGTTAAAGCTGCAGTCCGTAACTTTTGCGTCTAGAGGTAATAACAGAACTGCGGAGTCGTGCGGCTAAGAAACATTGTAGCCGGAGCTACTTCTCTCTGCTTTATGTCTAGGGAATCACGCAGGTCTGGGCTAATCCGCAGCGGTTCCACCAGTACCAGTCTAAATAGCCAGGCATATATATATATATCTAAATAATATGAATATAAAACACTATTACAGTGTACTCTAGTGATTCAGGACCAGCCAAAAACACGGTTTGGAAAATGGATTCATGGTGTACTCGCTTATTGTATACATTTTGAACACAAAAAAAAGTTACGGACTGCAGCTTATAAGTAAAAGCATGACATTTTCAGGTTCAAATGGCAAAATTTCTTGAGATTGACAGATAGATTCTTTCATGAATTGGAAAGTGCTTATATACAAACCGTTCCCTTTTGAAAATAAGAGGAAACCACTTGTTACAAATCAAACACAGCAAAGTGTCTCTTTAGTTAATGTTTAATTACTGATTCTTGGGACCCATTACAGCAAGTGGTGAGTGAACTGCTTCCCAACAGATAAAAGGCATTTTTATCGAATCCAACTGCAATCTAAAGCAATTTCAACTGCAAAACTTGGGGCCAGCCCTATCATTTTCCCTATTCTTTTTGAAAAAGAAAATTCTTTCTTGGTTGTAATGACAATCACATCAGTATAAAGTTGCCTAATGAACAAACATGACCTAATTGCACAGTATTTCATCCACATGGTTTTTCAAAGGAGAGAATCAATTCTGGAATACCACTGAGCAGACACTGATTTACGGGATTGCAGTTATGTTTTGTACCGTTTCTGTTTTAACATCAGATTTGTTACTACAAAGGTGTGTATGGACAGAGAAATCTGATCAGAGAAAATGCTAAACAGTCTTTCTTGATCTTTTAAGGGGAGGTACTACAGTTGATCCTTTCCTTTTATCAAAATACTTACTTGGATATGAACATAAAAATGCAAGCTTCTTTACTTTAAATATTATATAAAATGCTGTGTGCATGTAAATTAACACGCTTTTTTGCACTTTTTGTTTTTGTTGTAAAGACAACATTAAAAAGGCAAATGAAAATCCAGCTTTATCATTTGGGCAAAAATAGTTCATAAGAGTCAAAACTGTTAAATTCAGCTAAAAATGGTCACTTGTGCATGTAGTACCTCCTCTTAAGTGTGTCAAGAAAATATTATCCAATATGAATTAAAAGAATGAAATGATTCAGCAAATGATTCCAAATGAAGCAAAAGCTGTTGGTTCATTGCTCATTTAAATTAACTACAGGATGGGAGTTGGCATTGTCGGCTAATATTTTATAATATTACAAAAGTATGCACTGATATTGACTGAATCTGCAATACTGGTTCTTGAAGCTTTACGGTGCACCTTAACTTGCTAATTCTGTTGAACATGGTTGCGGAATACTGTATAATTCATACCTTAAAATTGATGTCTCTATGAAGAAAATCAACACAAAAATGAGCAGGAATGGAATAAGGGAGCCTGTCTGGTTTATTTACTTGTTTGCTACAGTGACCAGAACTTCAAACCTTATGCCGGAAGTTGGCCAGTTTATCTCTTCGAATATACCATTTTTAAAAAGTATAGATGGCAAATAAGTTAAACGGTATAAATTGAGGCCAAAAATGTTTCCTAAACTGCAAACGGTTACAGCCAACTGAGAGTATAGCAGGGTATTGGATTTTCCAAGGATTCAAGTATCCTGACCGACATTCTCTCATTTGTTAAATCGGACAATATTGTCCATCTCGGAGGTAGTCGACAGGGTCGGTGTGTCAGTTTGTCCGTGTTGTACCACTGACCTTAAAAACCACTTCCGTTATGTCTTTGTATAGCATCTCGGATCATTTTAGATATTCTTCGATTCGTGGTTTCGGTTTGTTCATCTATAAAGTCATTGTTTTGGTGTTAACTGTAAACAGAAAATAAGATGTCCAGTGAAGCATTAGTCCAAAGGTCTAGGCATCAAATTGGCTTCTTCTTTCCCAATGCACCTCCATTCTTCCCTAAACATCTGAGAACCGTTTTAGCCCTCATCAGTGTTCTTCCTAGACAGAGAAACTGAGTTTAGGATGATACAGAAATGTTAGGATTCTAAATCCTCTTCGAATAAAGATCTATTAACCTCTTGTGTGAAGGAAGTGTCTTCTTGATGGATTCCATTTGCAGAATTAGCACTAGCATGTGCCTGTGAACACAAAGAACGAGCATTTCAATATTTGTGACACTGCTGGACCATGTTAGTGTGTCCATTGAAGAAATAGCCAGGAGCAGTAGCAGGTTGAGGTGAGGTGCTGCTAACTGTCTGTTGTTTACCTGGTTCTTGTCCGGTCGGGTGCGCATGGCCTGCACTAGCTGGTCCACGTGTTGGTTGTGTTCCAGAGCGTTCCTCAGGGCATCTTCTGTGTTCAGCAGCCTTTGACGCAGACGGGCCACCTCTGTGTCTGAAGCAGATGGGTCCATCATCGAGTATCGACGGTGGTCTGGAGATGACCTCTCCCGTCCCTGATGCACAATATATCAGTGAGCGTATCAGTCACAGTCAAAAATAGTGTATTATATAATAAAAGCATCTTCTGTATACATATATATATATAATACACTTTTTCTTATTTTACTTTGACATATACAGTGGGTACGGAAAGTATTCAGACCCCCTGAAATTTTTCACTCTTTTGTTATATTGCAGCCATTTGCTAAATCATTTAAGTAAATTTTTTTTTCCTCAATGTACACACATCACCCCATATTGAAAGAAAAACACAGAATTATTGACATTTTTTGCAGATTTATTAAAAAAGAAAAAAACTGAAATATCACATGGTCCAACGTATTCAGACCCTTTGCTGTGACACTCATATATTAACTCAGGTGCTTTCCATTTCTTCTGATCATCCTTGAGAAGGTTCTAAACCTTCATTTGAGTCCAGCTGTGTTGATTATACTGATTGGACTTGATTAAGAAAGCCACACACCTGTATAAGACCTTACAGCTCACAGTGCAAATGAGAATCATGAGGTCAAAGAACTGCCTGAAGAGCTCAGAGACAGAATTGTGGCAAGGCCCAGATCTGGCCAAGGTTACAAAAAAAAAAAATTCTGCTGCACTTAAGATTCCTAAGAGCACAGTGGCCTACATAATCCTTAAATGGAAGACGTTTGGGACGACCAGAACCCTTCCTAGAGCTGGCCGTCCGGCCAAACTGAGCTATCGGGGGAGAAGAGCCCTGGCGAGAGAGGTAAAGAAGAACCCAAAGATCACTGTGGCTGAGCTCCAGAGATGCAGTCGGGAGATGGAGAAAGTTGTAGAAAATCAACCATCACTGCAGCCCTCCACCAGTCGGGGCTTATGGCAGAGTGGCCCGACGGAAGGTCTCTCCTCAGTGCAAGACAAATGAAAGCCCGCATGGAGTTGTGAGATGGTGAGAAATAAGATTCTCTGGTCTGATGAGACCAAGATAGAACTTTTTGGCCTTAATTCTAAGCGGTATGTGTGGAGAAAACCAGGCACTGCTCATCACATGTCCAATACAGTCACAACAGTGAAGCATGGTGGTGCAGCATCATGCTGTGGGGGTGTTTTCAGCTGCAGGGACAGAACGACTAGTTGCAATCGAGGGAAAGATGAATCCGGCCAAGTACAGGGATATCCTGGACGAAAACCTTCTCAAGAGTGCTCAAGACCTCAGACTGGGCAGAAGGTTTACCCTCCAACAAGACAATGACCCTAAGCACACAGCTAAAATAACGAAGGAGTGGCTTCACAACAACTCTGTGACTGTTCTTGAATGGCCCAGCCAGAGCCCTGACTTAAACCCAATTGAGCATCTCTGGAGAGACCTAAAAATGGCTGTCCACCAACGTTTACCATCCAACCTGACAGAACTGGAGAGGATCTGCAAGGAGAAATGGCAGAGGACCCCCAAATCCAGGTGTGACAACTTGTTGAATCTTTCCCAAAAAGACTCAGGCTGTATTAGATCAAAAAGGGGTGCGTCTACTAAATACTGAGCAAAGGGTCTGAACTTAGGACCATGTGATATTTCAGTTTTTCTTTTTTAATAAATCTGCAAAAATGTCAACAATTCTGTGTTTTTCTGTCAATATGGGGTGATGTGTGTACATTAATGAGGGAAAAAAAAATAACTGAAATGATTTTAGCAAATGGCTGCAATATCACAAAGAGTGAAAAATTTAAGGGGGTCTGAATACTTTCCGTACCCACTGTACATAAAAAATACATCCTATTATTTACTGCATGACTTAATATAATAAATAAAATAAAATAAACACACCGACCCCACCACAAAATGAAAAGAGTATCACAGTTTCCTCAAAAATATTAAACAGCACAACTGTTTATGTATATTAATGTTTTCAACATTGATAATTAGGGATGTAAGGATATCAAAATCTCACGATACGATATAATATCACGATATGAAGTCCACGATACGGTGTTTATTGCGATATTTGAAATAGACAAATGAAGAATTGGAAAAAATCAGAATTTTGTACATTTTAAAGATAAATTATTCTATCTAATGCACTTTGAGAGTTCAACATTCGCCCCCCCACTTTAAAAGAAAGTATAAGTTCTTATAAAGATGATATTAATAATAATAATAATAATTTTATAGTATTATTCCTATGACAGTAATAGCCATATATTGTAAAACAACTGCACTGTAAAATACAGTAAATGAAAATGAATATTTCACTGGTATGTTATTTTTGCTTTACACTACAGTAGGGAAATGACAATACTTCTTTCTTAATTTCTACACTTGAAAAGAGATATTTTGTTTTTAATTTGGACTGCATTTAAACCACTAGCTGTCAGCAATGCATATTGCACTTTTAAGTTTTTATTTTGACAGAAACGGCAATAGAGCTTTTATTTTGAAGGAAAACAGGCTTACAAAAACTCTAGGTCTCTCTAGATCTCTAGATCTAGGTCTCACTACAAATCTAGTGAAATGCTGTAATCATCTGCTGCGAAAATAAAGCAGAACTGGTGGCAACACTTTTTGCCCAGAAGACCTATAGTTTCATATCATCATGTGGCCACGATAATATAAAGACAGTTTTGCTATCGCGATATCACGATATTGATAATATCATTACATCCCTATTGATAAGAAGAAATGTTTCTTGAACACCAAATCAGCCTAATAGAATGATTTCTGAAGGATCATATGACACTGAAGACTGGAGTAATGATGCTGAAAATTCAGTTTTACCACCACAGGAATAAATTACATTTTAAAACATTAAAATAGAAACCAGCTATTTTAAATTGTAATGATGTTTCATAATATTACCGTTTTTACTGTATTTGTGATTAAATAGTTGCAACCTTTGTCATCCAAAAATTTAACAGACTCCAAACTTTTCAACAATCGTGTATATACATATATTTGTGTCTGGGAGGAAAATTTGATTAGTAAAGAAAAATTCACTTAAACTGAATTTAAATGTGTCAACAATGACATGAGATGTGTGTCATAAAACAGCAGCAACGGCTGTAGTCGCAGGTTTCTGTTCATATATCTCACCAGCAGCAACAGTTTCTCTCGCAGAGTTTTGATGTCGTCCTGTAGTTTCTGTTCCTTCACCCTCCACTCGGCTCTGTGGACTTCACGGCCAAGGTCCCGATCCACTCCTGCAGAGTGACGCGGAGATTCCAGCAAGTCAAGTAAGTAACACCCGAAGACATTCAGGCTCCTGATATGTACACACACACACACACACAGAGAAAGACAAAATATTGCATAAAAATATTAATAACAACATAAAATGTATATATTAGGGCAACATCCTTCGGTATTGCAATGTGCGCTTGACCTAATCAAAGCCAACCAACTCGGTGTAATAAGCTTTTGTTAATAAGTTTTAGTTCTTAATAAAGGATAGTCCACCCAAAAATGAATTTTACTCGCCCTCAAGTCTTTCCAAATCTGTATGAGTTTCTTTAATCAGCAAAGAAACTCATACAGATTTGGAAAGACTTGAGGGTGAGCAAATGATGACAAGATTTTCATTTTTAGGTGGACTATCCCTTTAAGGGCAGAGCCCAAACCCCTGACAGGATATTCACTGTCAGCATGTAGTATTGATTGAAAAACTTCGTAACTGTCTTCATTAACTCAAATTGCTCTTGAGTAGATTACAATCAGCAATGGCTAACCATTTATCCTAGTGTATTGGGGAAGCAATACAATCCAGATGATGGTTCTCCATGACAGGAATAAAATAGAGGCTCAAGTACACACTATATTCAAGTGTAAGTTAGATGATTAAAGCATTTCTTGAAATGTGCTTTAAAAAATGTGCTTTTTAAAAAGACAAGTATTTCCATGTGGACCACATGCTGTCATTATCATCTCAAGTGCTTAAAAGCTCACTCAAACCTGTAATAAATCACAAAGTGCCCTCTCCTCCTCCATGAATGCTCTTTACCTCTCTTTCTTCAGAAGCTCCTGGCTAATAATCACAAGCTGGCCTGATGCATCATGGGATTTTTTGGTCATGGACTCCAGCTCCACCTCCAAGCATGTCTTTTCCTCAACGAGTCCATCTGCCACCTTCTCTCTCAAACGAACCTTTTCCTCCAAGGCTACACACAAGATGCAGTTGCATTTATTATTAGAAGTAGAATAAAATATCACTAGCATCATCCTATGGTACGTTATATATAGCTCTCTTAGTTGTTTCACAAAAAACATAATGAGAATGACATAAATGTAACACTTTAAATGTGATAATTACCAGTTATTTGGGTCTTTAGGGCATCTACTTGGGTTGTTAGAGTGGATACTTCTTTTTCCCTTTTTGTGAGTTTCTCCAGAGTTTCTAATAGGAAGTTTGAAGTCATAAACACAGGTATAGAGAACTTTCACATGCTGAAATGTCTGAAAACTACGGTATAATTACTTTTTAAATTTAGATTAACAACATTTAGGAAAACAACGTTTTCAGTAACAATGCATTGAAGTGATCAAAAGTGACAGTAAAGACATTTATGATGTTATAAAATATTTATTTTTCATATAGATGCTGTTCTTAAAAAACAACAGATCATGGTTTTCACCAAAAACTGTTTTTAACTGTGATAATAGAAAATCTCTCTAAACATTTCTGCTGACCATGTGACACTGAAGACTGAATTAAAGGGTTGAGCCTAAAACAATAGCTGGGCTTAAACGAATAAATAAAAATGTAATAAATAGCATTTTAAATTATATTGAAATAGAAAACAGCTACAGTGCCGTGAAAAGGTTTTTGCAATTCCGTTTTTGCATATTTGTCACACTTAAAAGATTCAGATCATTAAACAAATTTTAATATTACACAAAGATAACCAGAGTGAATACAAAATGCAGTTTTGAAATAATGATTTCATTTATTAAGGGAAAAAAGCTATCCAAACCTGCCTGGCCCTACGTGAAAAAGTAATTGCCTCCTAAATCTAATAACTGGTTGTGGCACCCTTTGCAGCAACAACTGCAATCAAGAGTTTGCGATAACTAGCAATGAGTCTTTCACATCGCTGTGGAGGAATTTTGGTCCACTCTTCTTTGAAGAATTGTTTTAATTCAGCCACTTTGGAGGGCTTTCGAACATGAAAGGACTGTTTAAGGTCATGCCACAAGCCTCCAATCGGATTAGTGCCGGACTTGGACTTGAGCCATCGAGGTGAACTTGCTGGTGTGTGTGGGTCACTTGTCTGTAATACCCAAGTGCGCTTGAGCTTGAGGGGTCAAACTGACGGCTTGGCATCTCCTTCAAGATTTCTGATAGAGTGGCAGAATCATGTTTCCATTCAATTATGGCTGTCATCCAGGTCCTGAAGCTGCAAAGCAGCCCCAGATCATCACACTACCACCACCACCAAGTTTGACTGTTGGTATGAAGTTCTTTTTATGAAATGCACACCTTCCAAAAAGTTCAACTTTTGTCTCATCAGTCACAGAATATTTGCCCAAAAGTCTTGTGGATAATCAAGATATTTTTTGGCAAATGAGAGACGAGCCTTTGGTTCTTTTTGCTCAGCAATGGCTTTTTCCTTGGAACTCTCCCATTGGTGCCGTTTTTGCCCAGTCTCTTTCTTAATGTTGAATCATGAACACTGACCTTAAATGAAGCGAGTTAGTCCTGCAGTTCTTTAGATGTTGTTGATGGTTATTTTATGGACCCCTCCTGGAGGAGTCGTGTTGCGCTTCTTGGAGTAATTTTGTGTCGGACGGCCAATCCTGGGAAGGTTCCCCACTTTTCCAATTTTCTCCATGTGTGGTAATGGCTCTGACTATGGTTCGCTGGGTCGCAAAAGCCTTAGAAATGGCCCTTTATAACCCTTTCAGACTGATACATGTAACTGTATTGTTTCTATCGGTTCGGAATTTATATTAGAGCGCGGCATGATGTTGTTGCTCTTTTAAGCAGGCTTCACTGTGTCAGACAGATTCATTTGAAGTGATTTCTTGATTCACAGGTTATGCAGTATCAGGCTGGGGTTCGGTTAGGGAAAATTTACTAGCTTTACTAAAATAATGTGGGTGATCACGTTCTTTCAGATTACAGGAAGAGGGGGCAATTAATTTTTCACGTAGGGCCAGGTAGGTTTGGACAGCTTTTTTCCCTTAATAAATGAAATCATCAACTGCATTTTGTATTTACTTGCATTATATTTGTGTAATATTAAAATCTGTTTGATGATCTGAATCTTTTAAGTGTGACAAATATGCAAAAAATAAAAAAAACAGGAAGGGGGCAAAAACATTTTCACGCCACTGTACTTTCATTTGTAATAATATTACACAATAGTCCGTTGAACTATTATTTTTGATCAAATACATTCAGCCTTGTTGAGCATTAGAGGCTTCTTTCAAAAACAAAAAAAATCATACAAAGCCCAAAGTTTTGAGCCGTAGAAGTAAAATTACAGAAGAAAACATTTTTAATTTTCAGTATTTGTACACGTACCTTCCATATTCTGTTTTAGTTTCATCTTCTCTTCAGAGTTGTCGTTATTTTCGATCATCTGGATGGGCAGAAAACATTATATTTAAGTGAACTTTAAAAACACTTTATGAGGTTTTTTTTTTTTTTTTTGGAACTACAGTCAACGATCCTAAAGGTTTTAAAATTTCTGTTAGAATTTGGAGCTAATACAATGTGATTTCAATGGGATCACATAAGGATAATCTAAGCATCAAATAAAATCCTTCTGGATAAATAAAAGTGTCATATCATTTTTTCAGGATTTTAGTTTATCCAGTAGGATCTTGATTCTTATTCATCCCATTAGGATTCTTTAGGACTGGTTCTAAATATATACTATCAAATTCCAATTTTAGCCCTGTCCGCATTACGTTAACTAAAATTCAGCACATTTATAAATAAATCATTAAAATCGGGTTTTGTCTCAGAGGCCACTAACATTAACATCCTGGGTGGTGTGATCTGCCTCTACAGCTTGCAGTCGGTTCTCACTGACTCTCAGCTTCTCTTGCAGTGAGAGGATCTCTGCTCGGCTCTGAGCTTCAGCCTTCTGCAGGGCCTCATAATCTACCATCTTCTTCTCAGCCAGCTCCAGCTGCTCTTTGAGAAGTTGGGTGGCCTTTTCATGCTCTTCATGGGACTTATCCAACACGCTGGTCCTCAACTCAGCCTTTTGAAGCTTCTCTGAGACCTCTTTGAGCTCCAAAGTATGCTGGTTGCTCTTGGCTTCCACCTGGATCTTCCAGTTCTCCTCATTCTCCTCTAGCTGATCCCGTAATTCCTGAAGTCGAGCACGTAGATCTTCACGCTCTTTGGCCATTAAGGCAGCATCGATCTCATGTTTGGCCTTCAGGTTCTCTAACTCCAGTTGCTGCTCCATCTTTAAGCTCTCCAGAGCTGCTCTCATCTCAGGTGTGGTTCCTTCACCCTCTCCTCCGCTGTTCTCACTAGACCCACGATCTCCTGTTAGCGAGGCTTTCAGTTCCTCTAGAGCACGTTGATGGTCTCCAACCAAAACGTCAAGTTTGGCTTTCCAGCTGTCCATCATTTCCATGTTTTCACGAGTGGCCTGCTGAAGTCTCTGCTTCAGGTCGGAGACCTCTTGGCCCTGACGTTCTGTTGTGGCTTTAAGGCGTTCAACTTCTTTCTGGCTGCTGCTCAAGCATGCTTCGTACCTCTCTCGCAACTGGCTGCTCTCTTCACGGCGTTCACGGCCTGCAGAGAGAAGCTGTTCCCGCAAAACCAGAGTCTCCGAGTTTATGTCTGGTCCGCTGTCTCCAGCGTCTGTGCCTGGACCGAAGGAAACTCTCTGAAGCCGAGCCTGGAGCTCCTTGACCTCAGCCTTGCGCAATGCCAATTCTTCTTCCAGCTGCATAACACGACTCTTCTCCTCAACTGTAGTTTGCTAGAGGACAGAAAGAGGGTCAGAAATCCTGCATCTTTCATCTTTTATATGCCAAAACCTCCAGTCTGCTCAGGGGCAACCCTCAAAGGATTTAGTAATTTCTTCAACGAGACCTTTGAACTCAGTCTTTGGATTTAATTAGAGATTTAAAAAAGAACAAACTAATGGACATCTAGTGGAAAAAGCTCATTATTAAATGTGGTGAAAATAATGATACAGACAATTAAACTAGGGATGCACACCGAGAACCATATTGGTAGCGGCCAATATTGTTTAATTCTGTAGAGGTCCTAAAACAATTAAGAAAATACCATTTTAGGACCATTATTTTATGTGACATTATTTTGATGACACCTAAACAAAACTAAACAATACACAACTGTCATATAAAAAGGTAATTCTGTAAGGTATTCTCATTAAAATGTAAAATACTTCCATGACGCACACTTACAAATTAACTTTACAAATTAAATTTTTTTTACAATTAATTTTGTATGTACCATTTAAAATGTTTTAAATTGTACAATTTAATTTATTGTACAATTTAAATCCAATAAAATGTTATTATTTTTGCATTATAGTAATGAAATTTTACAGAAGACTACTGAGAATTATTATTATTATGCTCATCATCATCATTATTATACTTATATATAGATTTTTAAATTAACATACATTTGATTATTATACTGTACTACATCAGAATGTTAATAAAATTCTATTATTGTTTGAATATTGTAGATTGTAGGATATTTAAGTTTTGTTTTAAACTACAGTACACTAGTGAAAACAGCGGTTTATAATAATAATAATAATAATAATAATCCATTCTCCAAAAAGAGTATTTTTTCCAATTAAAAAAAGAGTTCTAGCACATTGTTTTAAAAAACAGCCATCATATTGTCTGTCTGTAAAAACAGTTTATATATTATTATATAAATAAGTTTATATATTGTGCATCCCCCAAATAAACATTTTAATGTTGTTGATGATCGGTATGAAATATCTTGGAGAGTTGCCCACTAGAACTAGCAACCTGATGGCAATACAGTCATAAGGAGCAAACAAAGCATTTGCTTGCCCTGCAAACATTTCAGTGAATGGCCATTTCTTGAAAAATGGCTCTTGCATGTGCAAAAAAGCAGATATAGTGCAACCTATGAAACTACACCAGCATTCCTGTTGAATTCAAGCCCAAGCAAGCCTTTCTCAGTCTGACCATCTAGAAGCAGCCAGGCAAATACGAGATGGAACGGTGCAGTCCAAAGGAACACAGGCAATCACTACTAGGATTCAAACTACGTTTAAAGAAAAAATATCCAAAGATGTTTTTCATTTCACAGAGCAAACAAATATTAGTGTTAGTCATTGTGGAGTCATCTGCAAATTTGATAGTTCAAAGAAAAGAGGTTATCAGAAATCAGATATTACTACAAGAGTTCATAGATGCAGTCTCAAACCACAAGAGAGAAGGGAGAAGAGCACACATCTAAATATAATATTCATGTTTAAAGTAGAACATCACTCTGAAAACCACACAGCGTGTTACTCCCTTTATATCACCTTGACACTCTTGCCCAGCCTCATGGGTGTTGGCTGGAGCCTGCCTCTGACCTGTTGATAAATGTGAAATCCTGTTGATTAGAGTGCCTGGACTGTGCTGCCTTCATTCACCATTATTTACAATGACAGCCAAATCTACACTTTTAAATGTACCCAAGTAAATGTGAGGCCCTGTTTATGCCTGATATCAAAGGATTACTTCACTTCCAGAATAAAAATTTCCTGATAATATACTCACCCCCATGTCATCCAAGATGCTCATGTCCTTCTTTCTTCAGTCGAACTGAAATTATGTTTTTTTGAGGAAAACATTCCAGGGAAGACTTCAATGGGGACCAACGGGTTGAAGGTCCAATTTGCAGTTTCAATGCAGCTTCAAAGGGCTCTACACGATCCCAGCCGATGAATAAGGGACTTATCTAGCAAAACCATCAGCAATTTTTTTTTAAATACAAATTTATATACTTTTTAACCACAAATGCTCATCTTGCACTAGCTCGACCTCACGCATTGCATAGTTACATTGGAAAGGTCATGCATGACTCAGACGGAGTACCGACTCAGTGTTTACAAAGGTTGTAATTCAGTGCAAAGAACGTTAAAAGCCCTTTACAAAAAAAGGTAAAACAACAATGTTGGATGATTTGAAGCTGGAGGAGAAAATTTACACAGGTGAAGAACTAACCACACGTGTGACTTATCCAACGTGATTACACAATGTGTGAAGATGCACATGCGCATTGCACAGCTAGTGCAAGACGTGCATCTGTGGTTAAAAAGTATATATTTATTTTGTTGTTTTTTTTAGAAAATTACCCATCGTTTCGCTAGATAAAACCCTTATTCCTCAGCTGGGTTTTTTTTTATAGCCCTTTGAAGCTGCATTGAAACTGCAATTTGGTCCTTCAACCCACTGGTCCCCGTTGAAGTGAATTATATAGAGAAAAATCCTGGAATGTTTTCCTCAAAAACCTTAATTTCTTTTCGACTGAAGAAAGAAAGGCATGAGCATCTTGGATGACACGGGGGTTAATAAACTATCAGGACATTTTTATCCTGGAGTAAACTAATCCTTTAAGATGCGTTTTGGTCGATCGGAACACAAGTTGACCATAGAGACACATTCCAGGTTACACCTGCTGTTTTAATCCAACTCTTCAGTCCACTTTCAACCACTTTCCTGATTGCTTTGAAGGGAGGGTCTATGGGCGGGTGTATGTATGGGCTTATTCCTGATTTTTTTTTATCTAATATTGCAAAATAAGCTAATATTGCAAAGGGAGACCATGTAAAACTATTCCAGAGAGCAGTAGCTTTAATTTTTGCTCTGACAGCTGCAAAACTACACCAAATGCTGTGGATATGTGTTAGAATCAGGACTGGTAAGACGATATTGGCATCTTTTCACCTTTATACCAAACTTACGATTTCAGACGGCAAAGTTTAAATCCTGTCTGGCTAGCCCGTTTCAACATTACGTCCCATAATGTTTAAGAATTAGAGGAGGCAGGCTTTAGTGGAGTTTTCAAGTACCTCTGGAAGTGGTCAAAAGTGTTCAAACTTTTCAGACCCTTTTTACACCTGTATTTTGTTGTTCACTTGTGATTGCATCGATTAAAACCCTTAATACCAGGTGTATACTGGCCTGAGTGGTGTTTGTCTACGCAAAACCACAATGCTAGAATTTTGGTGGTTGTCAGAGTGTTGCTAGTTGGTCGATAGGACATTGCTAGGCGCTTGCTAGGGTGTTCATGGTGGTTACTAGGGTGTTGGTCGTTCTGGTTGTATGCAAAGGCATTGTTAGTCAGTTACTAGTGTGCTAAGGATGTTTTAGCTAGGGTGATATGGGTGGTTGCTAGATTGCTAGGTATTTAGAGGGGTCATTAGGGCATTAATAGACGTTAGGGTGGTTTGGATGGTCATTTAGGAATTGCTAAGGCAGCTGCTAGGGTCTTGGTGGACATTAGGGCAATGCTTGGGTTTTCTGGGTAGTCACTAGGCATTGCTTGATAGGGTTTTCTGGTTAGAAGCTAGTGTGTTGCAAGACCGTTTTGATGGTTAAGTCGTATTTATGGTGTTCCGGGTGGTCACTAGGGTGTTTTTAAGGTGCCTGTGGTGGTCATTATGGCAGTACTTGGGTTTTCTGGATAGACACTAGGCTAAGTGATTGCTAGTGTTTCAAAGAAAACAAAAATAACGACTTTATTCAAACAATTTCTTCTCTTCCGTGTCAGTCTTCAACGCATGTTCATGACATTCGACTGACATGGAAGAGATAAAAAAATTGTTAAATAAAGTCATTATTTTTGTTTCCTTTGCACACAAAAACTATTCTTGTAGCTTCATAAAATTAAGGTTGAACCACTAATGTCACATGGACTATTTTAACGATGTCCTTACTACCTTTCTGGGCCTTGAACATGTCAGTTGTGTTGCGGTCTATGCAGGGTCAGAAAGCTCTTGGATTTCATCAAAAATATCTTAATTTGTGGTCTAAAGATGAATGAAGGTCTTATGGGTTTGGAACGACATGAGGGTGAGAAATTAATGTCAGAATTTTCATTTTTGGATGAACTTTCAATTTAAGTACAACAATTTTGGGCAGAAGAGGAATAATATGCATGACCAATAATAACTGTAATGCCTTAGCAACTACCTCTAATTATAGAAAAATAAGGGCTACAAATACAGCGTAGATGTGTCAGAAGGGGTTTGTATCACAACTCTTTCAAAGGTTGGAGGCTGTATTTCAGTAGGCAGCATCTTCTTCAGGCAGATGCTTAGTGAACAAGAGAAGACAGACATGAAAAAATATTTAGCAAATTAAAGGTGAAAGCAGTTCCTGGCTATCAGGAGCAATGCTGCCCCACAGAGACAGGCAAAGATCTCCAACACTCATGAATTTGGGGTTTCACAGCAATGCAATTTCTGATCAGAGCTGGAGTAAATTCCAATTAAATGGAATAATCAACATTCTAAACGCAAAAAAAATGGGTGTGATTAAAATAAGCCTAAAATATCTGATCTTTTCTGATCAACTAGCTTAGTTAAAAAAATAAAATAAAATAGTGGCATTACACATATCTGATCAGTTGCACTAGTTACAAACGTCAAATGATGGAGATCCCAGTCCTGGTCAATCAAGCACAAGCAGTGGCAACCCACAGACAAGGGCTCTAACAAAGGGACAGAAACATGGCAATGGGAGAGATGGCTACAGGCTGGGGTGTTTCATCTCCCAGCATGTTTACCATCTTTTCCTCTAACTCTTTCTGAAGTCGCTCTGCTTTGGACTTTTCCAAATGCAGACACTGCTCGAGCTGCCGAATACGGGCATGCTCCAGTTTGGTCTGAGTCTACAGAGAGAAAGAGAGGGGGGAAATGGAAAGACACGAGAGAAAGAGAAAAATAGACATAGCACAGAAAAAGATGAACAGGTCTTAGCTATTCACCAATCATAATACCAAAGTGTGAAGACATTTAAAAGGCAAGACAGAGTATGCTTTCACATTCGGCGTGACAGTTTAGGGCTGGATAAACAGAGACATATTTGATACATTTACATACATTTAAACAGATCTTAGTCAGAACAGACATTATATTAAGTGTTTGTGGACTGAAGATGTTTGGAAATACATTCTAAATTAACAAATTCTATCAGTCAGTGATGGCATAAGGAGCCATAAGGAGAACATAAGTTTTCTTCTGTTATCTTCACAGAAATTCTCAAAACTGAAAAAGAGTACACATCATCTCCAAGTAAAGTTGTAAAAATATAGTGAAGTAGTAAAAAAGGCAGATACCTCCAGGTCTCCTTTGGTAATGGACTCTTCCTCAACTCTGAACTGAAGATCTTCCACCTTCCTGTCGTAACAAATAATGACCACCAGGTGTCAGGGAATTCCTCATTTACTTTTTTGTTTGTTTCTTTGGTAGATAGACAGCAGATTTGGACTTTATACTGACGCCTATTGGCATGAATGCAGGCTCACATAAAACAAGTGTTTAATTATCAAATATAATTGTAGAAATACACTATTTCCAGGTGTATTGTCATTCATGGCTGTGAAATATCCATGACTGTTTTTTGTGAAGAGTAGGTTAAGATGTACCAGTGGATGTCTCTGTTAATCGAGCAAATGATACACAATTATATATACTGCTGGCTGTGATTAAGAGAATGTGAACATTTTTGTGCTACAATACATTAAATTAAACTTTCTACATGGCAGGTGAATTACCAAATTATAAAATCATGTAAATAATTTATGGCCCATTTTTAGATTAGAATTGTCCTACAATTAGCTTTTTTCCTAAATCTGTGTGGTGACTGCAGGAAATATTATGAAAACCAATCACTCTGAATATTAATTTAGGGAATTTTGATTTCTCAGTTCATGACCCCTTTAATATTTATTTTAAACATAGTATAGGTATTCTCATTGATCCAACTCATCCCTCATTGAATCACTCCATAGCTCTTTCTATGGGCCTATGATATAGACCAGTGTTTTTAGCCTTTTTCACTCAAAGGCGTCCCCCATTGTGAACTACTGATGAATATGCCTTCTAATTTTATAGGGTAACATACATCCTGAAATGTCTGTTATTACTCCTCGTCTAGGGGACAACTTAAGAAGTGTCCCAGCTACCCCACTCTCTTCAATAAGCACCTTATTTATGTTTTTTAATTAAAACTTTTAAATTAAAAAGGAAATATTTAGTGCACCCTTAACTCAAGTACCAAGACAAAAACAACTAAACTGAACTACAGTAAATGTTAGGATACTATTGTACAATATATGTGAGGCTAGAATGTACAAGCAAAACTGTACCTTCTCTCTTCCTCAAGCTGATTGGTCAGTTCCATTCTGTCTTTCTGTGTGCTTGCCAGCAGGGCTCGGACTTGCTGTAGGTTGCTCTCTGCCTCTGTTGCATACTGAAAGAGATATGAGAAAAGGTCATTGTTCTTCAGAAATTCATTTGAATGCAGTGTTAAATGGAGAGTGTAAGTTTATATTTGTGAGTAACTGTAGTAAATGAATTGCACATATAAGTGTTGTGTTTATATGTGTGAGTCACACCTGCAGATGTCGGGCCTTCAGTGCCGTCAGCTCTTTTTCCACCTCGCAGATATGGCTGGTTGCCTTGGCGACCTCGGCCCGCTCCAGGTCTCTCTCAGCCAGGAGCTGCTCTATGTGCTGCTGTTTCTCCTTCAGGGCTTCCTGCAGAGCCGTGGTCCCCGAGATCTTCCGCGCGTACCTCGAGGACGTCTCTGTCAACTGCCAGAAATGAAGGAAAAAACTCACTGAGTGAAATGAAATTCAAATTCGAACAAGGATTTGACGATGAATTATTAAATGGTTCTTATCAAGCGTTTAAAGTGATGAAGTGATAAAACACATCATGACCCCTTTAAAGGTGGCATATCATGAAAATCATGTTTAAGTGTTATAATAGGGTCTCCGGTAGGGATGCGCCGATCCGATATTCATATCGGGTATCGGCTCCGATAGTGCCATTTTTCTCAGTATCGGTCAGAGAGGGCGAATTATTCTGTGTTACTTCTGAAGCCATACGATAGCTTAATATGAGCTACATATGAATATTTAAGTCCTTACATTAAAATTCACACAAACTCTTTTCTCCGCTGTGGCTGTCAGTCATTCGTTCAGCCTTTAAACCCTGCTCGCGTTCGGTTACAAAAGTCAGCTCAGTAAAGCTCTCTCCAAGATCATTCTGTGTTCCCATTATACTTGATTTGTAAATACATGTCTATGATTTTGCAAAAAGGACTTTACCTTCTTGCCGGAGTTTAATGTTGTTTTGTTACTTGCTACCGGGTGTCTGTGAGAACAAAACACGGGCGTAGAAAAGACTATAAATTGTTTTTAACGTGCACAGTAACTGAAATTTAAAACTTGTAAAAGAAAGGCTCAATAACTTTGCACTTTGCACTTTTTAACACGAAGCGCTTACAATGTGCGCATCCGGTTGCAGATGATTCCGCTTGAAGCAACCCGGGCGTCAGGCTGTGACGTCATCATTCTGCACACCGGATGCGCACATTGTATCGCTTCGTGCTCATAGACTGTATAAAAACAGTTCGTGCTGCACTGTATTTGTTTTGTCCTATCGTATCTATCATATGTTGTTGCCTTATTAAAATAATATGCTATACATTCAAAATACATTTATTTTAATTTTATAGTATATACTTAAACTTATATATGAATGTTTTTAATGAATGGATTTTATAATACAAATAGCATTGTGTAACATTTTACCATATTTAGTGAAACACTTTTATTTGTTCCCCACAAAATATTGTTTTTTTCACTAAATGTTTAGATTTCTAAAATTATTGTGCACGCTTTTTTCTAGATAACTTTTTCTGGCTGTTCTGCCGAATTAATCCACTAACCTCGTTTATAATAGCATTTTGTCATAAGATTATAAATATACATAGGCCTATAGTTTTTCATATTTATTGTTTATTTTATTTTTTCTTTATAATGAAGTAGTCCGTATCTATTAGATGTGAAAGAATGATTATCAGTTCCACACACAGAAATATATAAATTCTAAATTTATTTAAATGAAAAAACCTTCACTGGTATCAGGATCGTCAATCTCAGGCCAATACCGGAACCCTAGGTATCGATCGCTGCGAAAAACGGCAGATCGGAGCATCCCTAGTCCCCGGTGCATCTACCAACCAAGGAAATGTGAAATAGATTAACCCAGTAACTTTGTTTTGATAAGCCTTTCTCGGCAAGCTTCTCCTATAACTGTGACAAAGCTAATGGGTTGTCCCATTTCACGTTTTTTGGGTTGGTAGATGCACCAGGGACCCGATTATATATTAATTAAATGCTAAATGCATAAAATAATACCATATTTAGTTTTTTTTTTTTTTTAAAGGTGACATATCATGAAAATCTGGTTTTAAGTGCTATAATCGGGTCCCTGGTGCATCTACCAACCCAGAAAATGTGAAAAAGGACAACCCAGTAACTTTGTTTTGATAAGCCTTCTCCTATAACTGTGACAAAGCTGATTGTTTTTAATGTCTTTTTAATAAACTCAGAAACAATAGTTATTTAGAAGAAAAAATAAATATGGTTATTTATTTTATGCATTTTAATTAATATATAATCGGGTCTCCGGTGCATCTACCAACCAAAAAAACATGAAAAAGATAAACCCAGTAACTTTGTTTTGTTAAGCATTTTTCTGCAAGCATCTGCAAAATGAGCGCGTCTGATTTCGCTCCCCGTGGCGTAGAAGGGAATCTTATTATAATATTACCGGCCCGTAATCTGCACGTTTCCCCCCACGGCGTTGCAATTTTGTTTTTGCGATTTCTTTCCCAACAGTTTACCTTCACAGCCAAAGCCGACTGTGTTTTTGTAACTCGTGTGTTTTTAACATAAACTTGTGTGTATTTGACAGTATAAGCACAATAAGAAATGAAAGAGAACTTAGTTTAGTACTCTCATGCCGTGTTGACACCGATTTCTGTGCGCTTGCTTCCAATGCGTGCACTCAGAAAACCGTGTATAAGAAGTTTAAACTGACATGGCTTTAAAACACATGATTTCAACGTGATAGACATGATAATCAAAACCAAACAGATGATTTTTAGCAGTGTAACTGAGGTACGAGCTAGTGATGGGAAGTCCGGCTTTTGGCTCGGCTCCCTTAGAAGAGCCGGCTCTTACGGCTCCCAAATGGCTCTTCATTTAGTATCACTCGGAGCCTTCTATTTTAGCCCAATTTAGCAATAGTGAATGGTTTGTGTGTTGGTAAGCAATTTTTTATTCAGTGTTTTTATAAAAGCCTTATTTTTATAAATTTTTTCGTTACACAAAAAAATACAGTTACTATTATTTAACATTTTAATAAAACTTTAATTGAACACAGAACCACAGCAAACAAATCAAATAAATAAATAAAGGCAAAAGTCTTAACATTAAGACACTTTAGTCTTTAGTGCAGGTTGGCATATCAGATGCCTCAGCTTGGATGGGCTGATGCGATCTCTGTGATTATTTGTCCTGTTTTTCAGAAGACTCTCTCTGAGGGGACCGATGTTGCAACAATGAAGTGTCTTCCTACCATTACCTTAACCAACACGCTTGCGTTTAAATCCGGCTTCCCTGTCTCTCGCTGTCGTTCTGTGTATCTAGTCTTTACCACTACACTCGCTATCTTCGGAGCGTGTGTCCCCCTTCCTTTCACATAATGGTATGATCCTAGTCTATCTTCCCATATGATTAGCCGCATGTTTTGTGTTTGTTTTTTTGTAACCAACAAATACATAAAAATAAGGCTTTTATGAAAACACTGAATAAAAAATTGCTTATCAACACAAACCATTCACAATTGCTAAACTGGGCTAAAATAGAAGGCTCCGGCTGAAGATTCGGCTCTCCCCGACGGGAGTCGGCTCTTCTCGTTCGCTACAAAGAATCGGCTCTTAGAGCCAGCTCGTTCACGAATGACACATCACTAGTACGAGCTGTAAAGGCACAGCCCGGCTTCTAGAAAAGGTTCTTTTTCAGCAGACCATGCATGCCAACGTCTCGTTTACTTGTGTAACCCTCGTTCCCTGAAGAGGGAACGGAGACGTTACGTCAGTGACTGACGAATTGGGATCTCGCCCGAGAGCCCAATCACCTTCGAGTGTTAACTAAACAAGCCAATGACAGTTGGCGTGCGTGTTTCGCCACGCGCACCCCGCCCCGCAGCGCGGGTATAAAAGGAGAGCGCGTGCAAACGCACATCAGTTTTTCGCTGAGGAGCCGAGACTACGTGCCCCGGCCGTACAGCGGTGGTACAGCAACTGTGGCAACGGCACGTAACGTCTCCGTTCCCTCCTTCATGGAACGAGGGTTACACAAGTAACCGAGACGTTCCATTTCAGTCATTCACGTTCTACGTTACGTCAGTGACTGACGAATTGGGATCCGTATGGAAATGCCACTATTGCTGACCCCCTCCAGTGCCCTGCGGAGGCCGGCAAGTCCCCCCACACCAGCTGGTGCGGAAGATAGGACAGCGGCTAGGCACAGGTGTCCGCCACTGCTGTTCCGTACAGTGGTACATTGGATAACACTGGGAAAGCGTACCCAGTTGGGACGCTACGGAAGCCACATCCCGCACATAGGAGGTATCATGTGGAATTACACATATGGACTGGCCCAGGGCAGTACTACATATAGAAGTCTCTGCGGTTTACTCAACCCGCCTGGGGTGAGATCACAACACAGCAGAGATGGCAGTGAACGACTGCCATGGAAAGACACGGCTTACCGTGAGGGGAGCCGTACCGTGGAAGTATACACATGTGGGATCACCCGAAGGGAGAATCACTACACACCGGCACCTAGCCCAGCACAAGGGCTGAACTTGGGCATGCACACGAGTGCTGAGACTGGCGTCTGGCGCTCCGCCACGCCTGACAACCGAGGGTGCGGGAGGCACTCCCACCAAGGTTTTGCCAGGGACTGGGGGGGGGGGGGGATTGAGGAGCACAAAGCACGTATCCAGTCCGTAAGGTGAATGGCGCAGCAAGCCGTGATCGAACACCGAGCAGGTCCGGTGTTTACTTTACTGCCATACCTCTTCGAGTAACACGAGAGAACACGGGCTCTCACGGAGATTATAGAACTCGCAACGTGTTATGCTTCTCCCAGGCCGGCAGCTCTACAGATGTCCTGCTCTCGAGGCGCCCCGCACACAATGCCAAGGTATGCCACGTCCTCTCGTAGAGATGAGCTCTCACTCCGAGGGGGCCTTTAAAGCGTTGGTCTTGTATGCCAGACTATATCCCTCCACTCCAGTTGGCAAGTCTTGGTTTGAGCAGCCTTTCCCTTCTGCTGACCCACAATTCACAGATAAAGAGCTGGTCTGAGGTCTTGAAGCTCCGCGTACGGTCCACGTAACTGCGCAGAGCGCGAACGGGACAGAGCAAAGCAATGGCTGGGTCTGCCTCCTCCAGGGGCAACGCTTGCAGGCTCACCACCTGATCCCCGAAGGGAGTAGAGGGAACCTTGGGCACATAACCGGGCCGGGGCCTCATGACCAACTTGAGAGTTACCCGTCCCGAATTCTAGGCATGAATCGTCGACCGAAAATTCCTGCAGGTCCCCTACCCTCTTGACCTAGGCCAATGCGGTGAGGAGCACTTTCTTCAACGACAGAAACTTAAGCTCTACGGACTGCAGAGGCTCGAAGGGCTCCCCCTTCAGGGCCATGAGGACCGAGGGGATATCCCAAGAGGGTAACAGGTGAGGGCACGGAGGATTTAACCTCCTTCCCCTCTGAGAAACCAGGGGGGGGGGGGGGGGGGGGGGGGGGGGTGATGCAAGTCATTCTTCCCCACAGACTTACGTCTACTGCTCGTGATGCGGGCAATGGCGGCGACATAGACTTTGAGGGTGGAGGGAGACAGCCCTCGCTCCAACCCATCCTGCAGGAAAGAAAGCACGACTGCGATCGGGCATCCACGGGGGTCTTCCCGGCGGGAAGAGCACAAATCGACGAACAGGTTCCACTTCAGCATGCAAGCGTGTCTAGTAGACAGGGCCCTGGCTGAAGTGATGGCGTTTACTACCGCTAGAGGTAGCCCACCTAGAACCTCCGCGCCCCGTCCAGGGACCATAAGTGGAGATTCAACAAGTCGGGACGCGGGTGCCAGAGGGTGCCCCCTCTTTGAGAAAGGAGATCCCTCCTCAGAGGACTTCGCCAAGTAGGGGCTGTTGCGAGGAGCATTAGTTCCGTGAACCAGGTCCGGGAAGGCCAATAGGCCTGCTCCTCGTCCTCCCTGACCTTGCCAAGTGTCTGTGCGAGAAGGCTCACTGGAGGAAACGCATATTTGCGTAGGCCCCGATGCCAGCTGCACGCCAGTGCGTCCGTGACGAGGGGTCCCTCGGCCAGGGAGTAAACCAACTGGCAATGGGACGTGTCCGGGGAGGCAAACAGGTCTACCTGAGCGTCCCAAAAGCGTCTCCAAATCACTGGACTGTCTCGGTGGGAGCACCATTCTCACTCCCGGAAGGGGGCTGACGTGAAGCCTCGTCGGCTGCACGATTGAGCTCGCCTGGGACATGAACGGCGTGAAGCGACCTCGGATGCTTCTGACTCCATAGGAGGAGATGGCGGGCGAGTTGCGACGGGAGCGTAGACCGCCCTGGTGGTCGCAGTGTTGTCCGTACGGACCAATACGTGCTTGTCATTTAGCAGCGATTTGAAGCGGCTCAGAGCCAGCCATACTGCTTGCAAACTCGAGGCAGTTGATATGCCACTGCAGTCGGGGCCCCGACCAGAGCCCCGCAGCTGCATTCCCATTGCACATGGCACCCCAGCCCCTGGCAGAGGAATCTGTTGACACAACAACATGCCTGGATACATGCCCAAGGGACACCCCTGTCCAAAGAAAGGCAAGATCTATCCACGGGCTGAGGGTCTGACGGCAGAACGGGGTAACAGAAACCCGGTAAGTGCCATGCCTATCTCGGGACCCGGTCGTGAAGCCAACGCTGAAGTGGTCTCATATGAAGCAACCCGAGCGGCGTGACAGCGGCTGCGGATGCCATATTGTATATTATAGCCTCTGAAATTGTCTCAGTGGAACAGCCGTCTTGCACTGGAAGGACCCCAGACAGTTCAGCATCGACTGTGCACGCTCTAATGAGAGACATGCTGAGAGGTTGACCGAGTCCAGCCCCCCAATGCCCGAAAAGAGATCTTCTGCGTCGGGGAGAGTTTGCTCTTTCCCAGTTGACCCGAAGCCCCCAATCGGCTGAGGTGACGGAGCACCATATCCCTGTGTTCGCACAACTGCGCTGGGGACTGGGCCAGTATGAGCCAGTCGTCAAGGTAGTTGAGAATGAGAATGCTTGCTTCCCTCAATGGAACGAGGGCTGCCTCCATGACCTTGGTGAAGACACGAGGCGACAGGGATAGCCCGAAGGGGAGGACCTTGTACTGATATGCTCGCCCTTCGAACGCAAAGCGGAGAAACGGTCTGTGTCGAGGGAGAATCGAGACATGAAAGTACGCGTCCTTGAGGTCGACCGCTGCAAACCAATCGAAAGGACGGACGCATTGAAAAATGCGTTTCTGCTTCAACATCCTGAACGGGAGCTTGTGAAGGGCCCGGTTCAAGACATGCAGGTCCAAGTTTGGTCGTAACCCACCGCCTTTCTTGGGTACGATGAAGTATGGGCTGTAGAAACCCGACCTCATCTCGGCTGGAGGGACCGGCTGTATCTCCGCACGCAAGACAGGAGCATCCTTGTCCGGCACAGAGGTGAACCGAATGCCCCTGAACTTGGGAGGGCGCCGGGTGAATTGAACCGCGTAGCCGAGTCTGATGGTTATCATGAGCCAGCGAGACGGCCTGGGGAGCGCTAACCAGGCCCCCAGCGACCGAACTAGCGGGACTAGGGAGACCACCGACGTACCCGCAGTGGGGCAGCGAAGTGGAACACAGGGTCCCAACCCGGGAGGCCGCGCGTCCCAGGGTGGGGTCTGAGTGCGCGGCGCGCCACTTACCTGGCTCCACTGCTGGGCAGGGGGCTCGTGAGGAGGCGTAGCGTCCTTGAACTGAACCCTGCTGCCCATTAGCAAAGGGAGAGGGGGCCGGCCGTGTGGAGACTGGGTCTCGTGCACCGCCGTCCTCACCCTCTTGGGACCCGGAGGCAAAGGAAACTGCTCTTTTATTGAAGTTTTGGGTACCACTGGCTGGGTAGCCAGTGGCGGAACAAAAACAAACGGGAACATAGGATTCTCCACCCGGCCCTCCTCCGGGGGAAGGAGTGGTGCGGTCACCATCTCCTGAAGAGCAGGATCCAAGGGCTCCGGGTCGCCCGTCTCAGGGACGCCGCCTGCTTTGGCGCTTCACGGGCTTGGCAGGGGCGGAGGCGGGCTGCGCCGGTTTCCTGCGGCCAGCTCCACGCTGCGGCCGTTGTGAAGGCTGCTGTTGTGGCCGCGCCGGAGCGGAGGTGGAGGCCGCAGGAGGGCGCCCTCGGCGACGAGCAGACAGAGGGGCTGCAGCCGGCGGTGGGGTGCGGACAGCAGCAGACCGCCGGGGCAGGATGTGTCGAAACGCCTCCGTCTGCTTCTGCGCGGCGGAGAACTGTTGGGCAAAGCCCTCCACCGCTTCGCCGAATAGGCCGGCCTGGGAGATCGGGGAGTCCAGGAAGCGATGCTTGTCGGTCTCCCTCATATCCGCCCAGGTCAGCCATAGGTGGCGCTCCTGGACCACCAATGTGGACATCGTCTGACCCAGGGCCCGCGCCGTGACTTTCGTCGCCCTAAGCGCGAGGTCCGTCGCCGTGCGCAGTTCCTGCAGCACACCTGGGTCAGCACCACCCTCGTGCAACTGCTTCAACGCCTTGGCCTGGTGGACTTGCAGGAGGGCCATGGCGTGCAGGGCGGAAGCGGCCTGTCCAGCAGCACTGTAAGCCTTAGCCGTCAGAGCGGACGAGAACTTACAGGCCCTGGACGGAAGGCGTGGACTACCTCTCCAGGCGGCGGCGCTTTGCGGGCAGAGCTGCATGGCAATCGCGCGCTCGACCGGAGGGATGTCCACATACCCTTGGGCCGCCCCCCCGTCGAGGGTGGTGAGGACGGAGGAGGCACCAAGTCTGTTTCGGGCAGAAAAAGGTGCCTTCCAAGACTTAGTAACCTCCTCATGCACTTCCGGGCAGAATGGAACCGGAGCGGCTGCCGACGCCCCCTGCGCCCCCAGGAACCAAGCATTCCAGCCTAGAGCTTCGGGAGAAGGCGTAGGCCCTCCAGATGCAGCCCGACTTTCTCGGCGGCCCGGGAAAGCATAGCGGTCAGCTCTGGATCTGACTCGGGCAACGCCACTCTCCCTGACGGTGGCAGCGCAGCCGAATCCTCATCTCCAGAGCCTAGCTCGCCCTCCGATGCAGCGATCGACATCCTGTCCTCTGCCTGTGCCCCGCACAAGATGCTGGACCCCGCCCTGTCCGAGGACCCAGCACACTCGTCTGGAAGCACCAGGTGGTGCGACATGCTTGAGTAATGAGAGGCCCGCGGAGACGTACTCAACGGGAAGCTCTCACCGTAACCCTCAGGTCTCCCTGGCCATGAACCGAAGTAGCCCTCCGAGAACCAGAGGAGCTAGAGCGGGGCATGGCAAGGGGGATACCCCCCCGTTTAATGAGGAGGTATCTAGACCGCAATGTCGCGATGGTCATGTTCCCGCACTGAGAACATGACTCATCCATGAGCGCTGCTTCAGCGTGCTGTAAGCCCAAGCACGAGAGGCAGTGATCATGACCATCAGATGGAGGCAGGAAACGACCACATCCAGAAACGCACGAGCGGGAAGCCATCTTTAAAAAGATGCCCGTCGCTCGTGAAACTCTTTTAGAAATAGCTCTTTTAGAATTATTTTTTTTTTTTTGGAAAATACTCTTTTAGAGAGAGCGCTGAAGCGCCTAGGGGAGGTCGCGGCGAGACCGCAGATTGGAAGCTGCAGCCCGCCGAGGTTTCAGCAGCCTGGATGGCAACCCCCGCTGATACGCCGTCACACCAACGCCAGCTGTTTCTCTCGAACACTCGCGGAGATTCGTCCTGTAGAAGGCTCGGCTCCGAAGCGAAAAGCTGATGTGCGTTTGCACGCGCTCTCCTTTTATACCCGCACTGCGGGGCGGGGTGCGCGTGGCGAAACACGCACACGCCAAATGTCATTGGCTTGTTTAGTTAACACTCGAAGGTGATTGGGCTCTCGGGCGAGATCCCAATTCGTCAGTCACTGATGTAACGTAGAACGTGACTGACTGAATGGGAACAGTAAAAAACTGGTATTTTGAGCTGAAATTTCACAGACACATTCTGAGAATTATATTACCTCTTGTAAAAAGGGGCATAATAGGTGGCCTTTAAAGGGTTATTTCATCCAAAAATGAAAATTAGACTGCGTTTTACTTACCCTTGAAGCATCCTAAGTGTATATGACTTTCTTCTTTCAGATGAATCCAGTCAGAGTTATATTAAAAATTGTCCTGGCTATTCCAAGCTCTATCATTGCAGTCAGCGGGTGTTGCAGTTGAACAGTCCACAAGTCGTCAAATAAAGCTCGCGCATTCATAATAAAATGTGCAGCAGACGGCTCCAGGGGATGAAGCATACACGTAGGATGCTTTGAGGGTGAGTAAAACACAAGCTAATTTTAATTTTGGGTGAACTAACCCTTTAACAGTCACATCAGGAAGCAATGCTGCAAAATGTCAACATAAGACATGGTTTGCATTGGCGCTTTCTTTTTGTCATTTTACCATCCCTTACCAAGCCAGTGCGACTGGGTCGCCCCCCCACACTGGAGGCCACGGAGCTGACAGAGCTGATGGAGGAGCTGGAGGGGCTGTGAGCCAGAGACGACACACCCATCGCCATACGCTTGCTCTTCTTAGCTTTAGCTGGACTGGTGGATGGGAAGCCAATGCGGATCACCTTGTGGATTGGAGCAAAGAGGCCAAATTTGTGCGGGCACTGGAAATATCTAGGGAGAGACAGAGAGAATAAGGAAGTGAGGGAGGAAATAGCTTGTGACTTAATCTGCGATCAAACCTTCTCAGTGATGAACTTTGAGAAACGCAAAAATACATCTTAACTATATTGTTTGTGATTGAGGTTACTGAATAAATGCACTTATGAAACCTGTGCGTGACAACAGAAAATATTTTTGTTGTTGTTTTAATAGAAATGTTTTTATTTGAACGTATTAGAATTAATATTAGGAATTTCACTGTTTTGCTTTTAGAGAGAAGTTTTTGCCTTTTACCAGTAATGCAGAGATTGTTAATTTATATGGTAATATAATAAATCAAGAACTAGATGAGTAAATGAGTAAAATAAATAATGCGTATGAGCTGGGATTAACATTAAAATGTCAACATATGTACTACTAGTAAGATACCTGGAAAAAAAATCATGAAAATTGAATCACAGTTTTTACAAAAAATATTAAGCAATACAACCATTTTAAAATGTGATAATAATAAGAAATGTTTCTTGAGCAGCAAATCAGCATATTAGAATGATTTCTGAAGGATCATGTGACACTGAAGACTGGAGTAATGGCTGCTGAAAATTCATATCTGCCATCAAAGCAATAAATTACATTTTAAACTCCATATTAAAATAATACAATTTAATGTAGTGCAAGGTCTGTTGTAATCACTGTTTTCTATTAGTAAATGTTTCTTTTCTTATCATCTGAACTGAACACAGGCAAATGTCCAGCCTGATGTCAAGCTATCATTATAAAAACAAACGACATAATCTACTAAATCCGGCCTTGGGCCAAATGTCAACAATTAACGAATATCTATTAAGCTGTTTATTCCTGTTTGGAACTCAACCATCCCCATTCTTCATTGAAAAGACAGCAGAGGTTTAACCTCGGCTCAGCATGTGAATGATTACATGTCCAAATTACTTGGCCTGTACTTTACTAAAAGTCAACATGAAACTGCATCTGCAACCCATTTTACTTCAATGTAATGTGACAGAATTTCCCTCAAAAATTAAATAGGGTGGGAGTTTGTCTGTCAGGAATTGTTTGGATTGGGAACAGTAACCATTAATCAGGTTAAGATCAGGTTATAAGATGTTGAAAAAAGACAATTTTTTTTGCCTCAGGAATAACATGAATTGATGAACTGCTGAATAAAACCAGTATGTATTGAAAAATTTAAAAAGGGTCCATTTTGATTCCATGTTGTAGGTCTCACTACAACTGATATATATTAGCATGCTAAACAGTCTTTAAACCTCTTCGAAAAAAGCATGAAACATTGAGACCTCTTAATGCTGAAGGCCATTGAGGGTGTTGCTAAAGACAGGACATGTTAGCAGAAAACTAATGATGTACCTGGTTCCAGCTACAGCTCCATCGTTTTTCCCTAACGGCTCATCCAGCTCGACTCCACACCACTCGCCCTTGGCAAAGTCAGTCTCTCCAACATAACGCACTACTCCTGTTTTAGTGCCGCCAACCTGAGGAGAGAGCAGAGGAGGTTCAGTGGTAGATAGCGGTAACATGAAGACATGGTTTACTGTAATAACTGTATAACAAAACTGAAACACTCAACTGAAAAAGAAAAAAAATCTGTATTAATCAGTCAGTATATTCTAATAAATTACATACCATGTATATACCAAATATAATTAACCATTTGTGAAGTTTGAAAACAGAAAAGGGTATATTTTGGAATCAATAGGAGGTAGGTAATATGAGTTGGTTTCAACTCATGTTGATGCTCTTAAAATGGCCAAATATTTGTCTACCACTACTTACTGAATGTTTGTCTAAAAAGTTTAACGTCTAGGTAAATAGAGGGAGTTGGTCCCACTGAATGTCAGCAGTGCAGTGTAGTGTAGTAAAGTCTGTCAGCTGGTTCTGAAATGTAGCTGGGGATGACTGTTGTGTTGGTTGAACTGGCCTAGATTCATCAACCCAGCACTGGGGGAAAAAAGGAGGGCACAGACTATTCATTAGTGATGGCCCAACTACACATAAGAAAGCATACTTCGTCCTTTAGAAACAAAGAACTGTATATCACACATTCTGTGTGTTTCAGAAGCTTGCTTTCATAGTACTGTAAAAAATAATCTGCATCTTTCATGCACACACAATCACAATGGCCACAATAAAAGAGATGAGCACTGCTGTAAGAAAAGGCTCTGGTTCCAAGCAGGTCACATTCATAGCTTTACTGATCAATTATGCATAACATACAGAAACGTAAACTGAATAAGACTCTCAATGTCACAAGGTTTCAAAGTCACAGTCTGAGATTTGTTGACCTTTCTCCTTAAAATTGTTTCACTCATTTCAGTCATTATTATATATGATTGGGACATTTACTGGCAGTTTTTGGTACATATACGATATACCCATTTGATTTTTCTTTGTTCTGTTCAGAAACAGAAAACCTGTTAAATAATAGATGCTGTTAAATTTAGATTGACAGCAGAAAGACTAAAAATCATGGATTAATATTGCAGTATTTGCATTAATAAACTACTCTGGCCAATTAATGCACTACACAAAGACTGAAAATCTTGAAATCTCAAGTGCAACTGATCCTAAAATAGCTAATGACCAATATGGTGTCCATAACCAGCAAATAAACCCTCTCAAAACATTATGATCATTTGAATGCATCAAATGCATTTATTTTTTCTGTTCCAAATTTCTGTCAATTATTCATTATGAATAAACTTCACAATTTCACATTTTTGAAGCATTTAACTTTACATAATCATCTAAAACAGAAGAATTCAAATGGGCCTAGTACGAAACCTTGAGGCACATTTCTACAAAGACATCTTTTTACTGTTCCTTATCAACCAGCCTTACACCAGAAGGGTCTCTCTATCAATGCTTAGTCATATGACACAGCAAAACAGAACACGAAAAAGCAGGCAACCATCCATCCTTTGGCTCAAATCCACATCCGAGAGCCATTATCTAGTGACTGCAATAACTAAAGAAATAGCAACAGATAAAACAAAGAATTAACGCAAGACATACCCTCTTGGTTAGGGATCAAAAGCATGTCTGCTTTGAATTGCTTTGGAACAAAAGTACACACAATTACAATCATATCTCCCAGCCAAAGACACACACATAGCTTTTTGTGAGGGTCTGAGGCTTGGCCATTACTAGAGAGTGTGACGGAGGAGATATGTAAACAGTGGACCATAAATGCATAAACACATGCTTACATGCATAGCCTACAGTTGTGTCCACATTTACGTTTTAATCTGACTCAACTCAAACTCAGACAGCACCCCCACGTACCGCCCACAGTCTGTTCACTGACCGTCTGTTGCATATTGCACACAAAAATGCAAGAGTTGGATGAATTCTTCTGGGCGTTCCAATTTGATTGGCTGGTCTCTACGCACCACTGTATGTCAATTTTTCATCAGCCCACCTGGAAACAAAAGTTCTACATACATTTTAGCCATTTTCTATGATGCTGTTTGTACAACTAATTGTAGACACTACCATGCCATTATTTGCGCTTTTCCCTCCAACACTACCATTCTGTTATTATAGTATGACTGAATTCAGATTTATCTGCCCCTAAATGACACACACACACAAAAAAAAAAAGCTGTGGTTGGTTGCTTTACCTGTTGGTTATACAGTCTCATCCTGTCTAAGTGGAGGTTCTTGGCCATAAGCTGCAGTGTGAACCAGCTGGACAACATTGTGTATCAAAAATTAAAACCATAGCTCTGTAAACCACTTGTAAAAAGAAGCGTGCCTAATTATATTGAATGTGCACTTGTAGTGTCTTCATATTAAAAGTAGATGTAAAAACTGTACTTTGCAAATAATAATAATAATAATAAAATAATATTGCCAATAATAAAAGAGCATTTAAATGTACTTTAAGAGAGTTCACTTTCATGGGGGAACTAGTTTTTTTTAAAACAGTGTAACTTAAAACCTTGAAATTACAAATTGCACTTAAAAGTACATTTTAAATCTTTGTTTTAAGAATATTTTGTTGTGCTGTAAAAATAAGCACACTTCTAACATACAAAAGCAAAGTCTTTGATTATAATTTTAACTGTAGTGTGTTATTTGATATTACATTTGTAGTTGAGATATTTTAAATGTGCTAAATTGCAACTTTATCATTTCAAATGCGCAATTGCAAATATATTTAAATAGGCCTACAAAACACACAAGTTTCAGTAGAGATGACATTAAAGTTTAAGTTTACCATAAATGCTTGCCAGTACAGTTGGGAACTTACTTTAACCATATTTCAAAGACAACAGAAGCTATTATAAAATTAAAAATGAAGATGTATTAAGTCCTACTTCAGTGGGTAAGAAACTCTAAAGTTTGGCTAATTGGATTTATTATAAATTAAAACCAAAACATAATTGTAAATAACAATAAAACATTATTGTGTGTCTCTAAAAAGTATTCATGCCACTGAAAATTGAAAATGAAATTGGAATCGTAACCAGAATAATAAAATTCCTTACAATTTCAATCCCTACTTACATGAGAGCCCTACAAATCTGCATTGATTCATGTCAAAGGCAAAATTCCATTTTATTTCCCTGCTGTCAGTTTGTGGGACCTCGTCATTCTTCTAAAAAACACAGATCATATAGCCTCAACAAAAGTTTGGAACTGAAGTAGAGCCGTTTGTTTTCACAGCTTCATCAAGTGGTGTTCTGAGCAGTGAGCACTGCGAGACATTCTGCTCCAGAGACATCTGTGGTTTGGCATTAAAAATGAGACCATCCGGAAGAGAATATATTCAGACAGACGCATCAGTTCCTCCCGCCAGTGAGCGAGTCTGTGTGTGTGTAACTGACGTGGCAGATGAGCCACAGTACGGTCCAGTGTGGATAAGGTGATAATACAAACATTCCTGAGGGAACGTTCCAGATGTGCAATATTTACTTTATCATGTCATCTCACTGCTGTTTATTCATGTCGGAATGGTTGGCATCCCAGACCAAAACAGCAGCAATTTATGAGGGTAAAAACATATGTCAAACACACGTTTGGCAAAACCTTCCAAGTCACTTAAGAACAATATGGTTTTGAGCTATCGTCTAACAGTCCATCTGAGTGTGAGAAGAACTATAAATTCAGCAGAATACATGAGCACAGCACAAAGATGAGCGGTGAGGAGTGGCGAAAGCTGACTCAGACAGTCTCCGCTCACAATATCTCTCACTCACTACACTGCAGATCCACAATCGGTCAGCATAAGCCTCAACTTTGCAGGGACCTGATCCACCTTCCAGTTCCTTTGACGGACTGTCTGAGCTGACTGAGGCGCCTTCAGAAGTCTGCTCAATAACACCAGAGTGAAGAACCCATCTACATGACGCTACAACTAACAGAGTATGACTGTCAAAAAAAAATCAAATTCACCCAATTGTTTTGTCCAAAAAGGACATCTTCCAAATCTTTTCTTCAAGACTTTCAATAGCTAACTACCATTAGAAGGGATGTAGGTGAGATTGCAACTTCATAACAAATGCGTAGATTTGAGTTTTACTTCTGACATATAGGCTAGTGATCTCTCTTCTCATTTCCTGTCATCTCCATCAGGGTTTCTGCACATTTTATAAAGCTCAATTTGTGATTTTAAAAACATTTTTAAGGCCAAATAAATACAATTTGAAATATTGAAGAGAACAGAACATCTCAATATATTCTCTAAACAAAAATGTCTAGGGAGCAGATAATTAGTTGTATAAGCAACAGTTTGAAAATACATATTTCAACAAATTTCAATAACATTTTAATTCATTCAAAAATATAGAATATGGAAATAACTTCTACTGTACCTTCTTGATTACACTGCAGAAAAGTGCTGTTCTTCTTTTGTACTTTTGTCTTGTTTTCTAGAGCAAAAAATGTCTTTAATGAAATTCCATTGAAAAGCAAAATGACATACGGTAGCAAGTCATGCTTTCTGAGAAAATTATCAAAATAAAGTGAGTTTATGATTATGGCTCAGAAAACATGTTTTCACAGCTCACTGACAGATATTTGTTCTTGTATAAACTCTTAATTTTGATGACTTTCTCAGAAAACAAGACTTCAACTCGTCATTTTGCATGTCAAAGAACATATCTAGATTTAAGGATGTTTAGATATTTGTATTGGAAAACAAGACAAAAATACTGTTGAAGATATAATTTTTTGCAGTGCATGGCTTTATGAATTTAAAACTTTCTACTCTGATTTAAGACCTTTTGAAGACCCACAGAAACCCGGTCTATATACAGTAATTGTGTCCGAAATCACATACTGCCAGAGTATGCAGTTGTATACAGTATGAATGGGTGTCTTATGAAAACAATCCAGACGTACTACATCGACATTGTTATACGAAATATACCATCATTTGTTTTCTCACCATTCACAACTCTCATGCGGCCACATGGAACAAGTGTTCATCAAATGCACACTTGACACAATCTTTACATAAATAGTAGGTCACTACTGTTTTTCAAATACTGTGTTTTTGGACATACTACTCCTTTGGAGTACTGTTTTTTTTTGCATAATAAAAAGTAGGGAAGTATTCATTTACAGGGTTTTGTCTCTGAATATAATTGACAAAAAGCCTGAGTGATATAACTAATCACTTTCCGCATTTATATTTAAAGTTGTGATTAGACAGAAGAAACCACAAATCATTTCTTTTGTATTGTGACGTACATGAGTCTCAAGCTTTAAAATGATTTTGATCACGTTTAGAAGAAACTGATTCCATCGTTTGGTGTGTGGTTGTGCAAAGTGTTTAGCCCTGCTGGAGGAGCTATAAGGCGAAAGAGCTACAAGAAATTGTCACGGTAGTCTATTGAGTCCTGGTCTGTGGCTCATATATTGCTGATATATGAGTATCGTTTTCACGCATGTGCATGTGGAAGTCTTGGGAGAGCAAACGATGGAAAAGCACGGACTTTGAGAGGTCCTTCATGCACTACAGCACAGTCATAGTAATAAGATACCAGTTGTAGGGGGAAACAACAGGGAACTGACATCTTTCTAATGCAGTTCAAATTATATACAAAATCTATGTCATACAACATTCTAAACATTTTGTGCACAGTTCTACAGGGACATCTGACAGGATTTGAGATTGGAGTTCACCTACAGGAATATACTAGATTACATTCAACTGAGGCTCTATCGACCGCATCCACAGTCAATAACTTCGACTTGTCCCACAGCTCAACAAAAACACAGTAAATTAGCCCCAGAGGGACAGTCGTAATTTGTGTACAAAAAGAAAAAATAGAGATAAATCATTTTCATACAATAAACATTGAAATAAAATTTTGTACAAGTAAAAATCTCATTATAAAAAAGTACAGAATCTATAGAAACTGGTGTGTCTGTGTCTAAGTGGGTTTCCTCACTAAACAAACCAACCAGTCAGGATTGAAGCAGACAGTCAAGTAGATAGCTGAGATCAATGGCTGAATGGTTTATGGAGCAGTAATCCCATCTGATTAAGAATATTGACTGCCTAAAAAGCTTTAGGACTGCGCTATACTAAATGGAAAGCAACTTGACCCACAGCCAATCAACTGTATAGTGAAGCAGACAGCTATTGAGCAGCATCTATTACCTAACATGAGGAATCTAACACAAGGAAAGCCACACATTAGTCATTCACAGGCAAACAAACAAAAAAATGCTTTTTACATGACATTTAAGGACAGGCTAATCTGAAATCGATGATAGCACAATAATAAAACAGCATGCAAATGGGTAGAGTAGCTCGGTCCACAAAAGGTTTGGGTGAAACTCGCTACACATCATCAGATACTAACAAAACGGAGTATTTCCACAACCATAACATCCTATTGTCACGTGTTTGTCTCTGTTTAGTTCCTGTTTGCCCCTATTTGGTTCAGTTCCTGTCCTCATTTAGATAATCATCGTTTATTCTGTTCACCTGTCTTGATTGAGTTCTCCACCTGTTTCAGTTTTGCCTAATCCCGTTCCATGTGTTTGTATACCCTGTGTTTTCCTCAGTTCCTTTGTCTTGCTTTGAAGTTACATTGGGGTGTTTTACTCCTATGTTCTTCTGTTTAACTCTTGGTTTGATCATTAAAGACTCACTTCTGGATTACCCTGGCACCATGTGCTTCATCCCCACCGCATCGTGACACTTATATAGTGCTCCAGTCTCAAAGAATGTAATTTTCGATCACGGATTATATTAACAGCAATACTTTTAATTGAATTTTTTTAACAGAGGTTTTTACTAACAAACTCATTTCATCAGACTCTGTAGGAGCATGTACGTAATTTACAGGCTAACAACATCCATGTCAGTGTTTACATTAGGCTGGACCGAGCACAGATTTGCAAGATAGACAAAAACGCAACTCACAGAGAAAACAAGATTTATCCTATGGCAGTACATTATGCATCAGCACACAACTTGAACTTTTCCACATTAAAACTCATTTGGGTGGATCTATTAAGAAAGCCAAGCACTTCTGGATTTTTCATTTAAAGGCCACAAATTTTTCCAAATTAAATGAGATGGATTTGATTTATTTTAACTCTTTCCCCGCCAGCATTTTTGAAAAAAGTTGCCAGCCACCGCTAGCAATTTTGATGATTTTCCCTAAAATTTGATAGCCTCCAGTATATTTTGCTGTATGAATATTTGAATATGCAATGCACCAAAATAAAGATCAGAGCCTCTACTTTTAAACAAAAAAAATCAGTTTTATTCAAGCTTAAAGCATTCATTTTTTTTAATCAACACTTGAATATAGGTAGGTTTCATAAAAATGCATAATTTTGAACAAAAAGGTCAGAAAATTAAATTTTTATCAAAAACCCCATCTGGATAATATTCAATACGATTATCAAAGCATACATCGGTCAAACGCTTCCATCAATACCTTCCTGGATCAACATTTTACCCGTAACATTACGCAGGTGCTATTTATATGCTTGTCTATGCTGATGATCGCATTATTTTTTCATGTGTCTGTTACATAAGAGATTTGTCTCGTTTTTCCGTCCGTTAACGTGGTTTTGTTCGGGAGGTTTTGTATCGTTCGATCGGATATAGTACCTTCCACTGGAGTGTCTCTCACTACAGTTTGGAAAAACACGGGAAGCCGTTAAATCTTGTCCTTTGAACGCTTTTCTTGGAAAAAGACGAGTATAACTGGTACAATGGCGGGGGGACTAAGAGGAGAATGGATTGTTGAATTTGTTATTTCTTTACAGTTCTATCATGGAACAACCTCATGAAACTCGTAGATTTTGCATCGGTGATGGATATGACACTGCCTTTATTATATATGGTCTTCTTGTGCGGCAATAGCATCTGCTTACAGCTGCTGCTGAATTTGATTGTGCTGTTGGTTAGTGCTGTATGGCGGTAGTAGATTATTGGGCTGCTTCAAAATCAAGGACGAAGGCAAACTGTTACTGCCAAACATACGCTGATACGTGCTTCTTGGGAGTATTTTCTAGGACATAATGCGATCTGCACCAATAATATGCATATTTATAATAATCCACAGCAGATCTGTACAGGTGGAGCTGGGGAAGATGGAGGGTTTCAGAGGAACTCTTAATCTCATTGGCTGTGTTTACAATGAACCAATCAGCTTATGCCAAGTAGTTTAATGCTTTTTGTTTTTTTTTTTTATTCTGTGAATATCATCAGTTTGCATCAGCCTGCACCATCTAGAGCAGGGATGTCAAACTCAGTTCCTGGAGGGCCGCAGCCCTGCAGAGTTTATTTCCAACCCTGCTCCAACACACATACCATGTAGTTTTCAAATAAGCCTAAATGACTTGATTAGCTGGATCAGGTGTTTAATTAGGGTTGTAGCTAAACTCTGCAGGGCTGTGCTCCTCCAGGAACTGAGTTTGACACCCCTGATCTAAAGTTTCATGATAGAACTCGGCATTTATTAATGTACTTTACATGCTGGTTTTCTTAACTTTCTTTCTTCTGGTCATGTTTTTTTTTCTTTTTCCTATACAGAATTCAACCTGGTTTTGGTGTATTTCTTAGTACTACTAGTTTCCTTTAAGATTCTGGACTTATTTTATTCCTTGCCTTAGTTAATTACAATACAATACAATACTAAGACAGCCTTTTGTTTTAAGTGTACAGTTACCTTTAGACATAATTAATCAAGAGAAATGTTCCAAGAGTGCTATTGTAACAGTTCAAAAAAAATTAAAATTAACATCAAGAAACTTCTCAAAATTAATCTTGAGAAACACATTTGAGGATCAGAATTATTATGAAAATTTCATCAGAGATTACCTACAGACATATAGACAGAGCACTTAAAACTTATACTCTTTATTATAACAAAGTACCATGTCAGTTTATTTGGCAGCCATATTTGCAACCCCTCTCCTATCAACTTAATTGGGCAAATACTGAAATCTCAAAACTGCTTGCCAAACTTATATTTAAATGGTCATGAAATGCAGTTTATGTTTTGAGCCAGAGGAGTCAGTTTCCAAGGCAGAAGAAATTGAAATAATATGCAACCACAATGATTACAACAGTCTGTTTCAGCATGGTAATTGCTCTTGGTTGCTTACTTTTCGGTATACAGTTTTAAAAGTACTAAAATTACTTGTCATATTACATTGGTCCAGCCAATGCACATGTGCAGTTCCAAACAAATGCAAAAACTTCAGGTATACCAAGGTGGTGCACACATATTATTATGAAATATAAGTATTTTAAATGGTTAGTTCACCCAAAAATGAAAATTCTGTCATGAATTACTCACCCTCATGTCGTTCCAAACCCGTAAGACTTTTGTTCATCTTCGGAACACAAATTACCTTTCATAGACTGCAACGTTCCCAGGTCCAGAAACATAGCAAGGACATCGGTAAAATAATCCATGTGACATCAGTGGTTCAACCGTAATTTTACGAAGCTACGAGAATACTTTTTATGCGCAAAGAAACAATAATAACATAATTTATTCAGAATAATTTATTCATTATTCTCGTAGCTTCATAAAATTACGGTTGAACCACTGATGTCACAAGGTCTTACGGGTTTGGAACGACATAAGGGTGAGTAATTAATGACAGATTTTTGGGTGAACTAACCCTTTAACATTATTTGAGCATAAGAAACAACATTTACAGTATGGAACATTACATGGCAGATTTTGTTGCCGATTTGAAATATGTTATTTAAATGTGACTGTGGCAAGCAGTCTTTGAGATTTAAGGATTTCCCCATTCAAGTAAAGAGAACTTTGTTTTGGATGCCCAAAACAGCTGCCCAGAGGTGTTGCAGAGTGAACAGACTTTTCTTGAAAGGGACTTCGTTATGCGTCTCAGGATACGGACTGATCTACGGGAAATGGAACTTCTAACAGCAGCTGCAGTGATGTCATGACTTTCCCAATTGGCGATTGGCTCTTTTTCTTAGAAAGTGGGACTTTTTCCGCCAAATCACATGTTGCAGTTTCTCCAGTTCATAGTAATACAAGTGACCCGTCTTAGTATATATACATATTTATACTATTATATTCACTGAGAAAAACTTCCAACACTCACCAGCACTCGATCTCCGACCTTAAGGTCCTTCTCTCCCCCTTTCTTCACAGATCCACTGTCAGACATGTTGGATCCTGACTCATTGCCGGTTTTGACGGAGCTGTTGAGCATGCCTTCTCTGAGTGGCATGACCACACGCTGACCAGATGCTCCCGCACCACCCTGCAGCTGTGCGTTCTGCTGCTGCTCATCGCTCCCGTCTCCGATGGGTTGTCGCGTAAGCTTGGAAGGCCTGGTGAAGATGCCCTGCAAAGGCTGGCACTCGAAGTAACGCACTCCATTGACGGAGCCGTCATTTTTTCCAACCAGGTCATTCAGCACCACTCCAGCCCACTGTCCTGGGGAAAACTGGGTCTCTCCAAGATAGGCGATGACTCCTGGTTTGACTCCGTTCACCCAGACACGTTCACCCACCACAAAGTCCCCGGCCACCTCATCACCCACCTCAGAGGCTTTGGAGCTGGACTTGTCTGAGGTGTTGCTGCTGGGGGTGGGAGTCGTCTGCTTGTAGGGGCAACCTGTGAATAGAAAAAGATTTGATAGTAGATTATGAAAGGAATATTCCAGGTTCAACACAACAAAGCTCAATTGACATAACTTGTGGCACAATGTCAGTTTCAAGAGAACTGCCTCTGAGTTTGTTAAAACAAACAAAAACTGTGTGTACAATAACAGACTTACAATGGAGGTCTATGGGGAAGGGCATTCTGGAGGGTTCTCTGTTGCTCAAACAGTTTGAAGTATTACTATTCATTCTACCATGCAAAAATGTGTTATTTGAGACGTAAAGTCTAAACTATCTCTTAGTGGTGGAACTACTGTTGTAGGTGGATGAACTTCTAATTATGCAATACCAATGTAATTACTGTGGGTGGAGTTTGCTCTACATAAACGGTGTTGTGTATAGTTGCATTATGTCCCTTTTCTTGTATCCCTGTGTGTATCGTTTCTGTTTCTCCAGTTTATTGGATATATTACTGAAACGGTGCATACGTTTTTACAAAATAAGGCATGAGATCCAATCACCCTAGTAACTTTCTGTTCACCCTGCTGCCATCTGGAAAGCGCTTCCGTAGTCTGATGGCCAAAACTGAGAGACTTAGGAGAAGCTACTTTCCTCAGGCCATCAGGCTCCTAAACTCAGCCTCTTAACATCTACAGGACTTCATTAACACACTCACCACACCCGTTACTTGACATTGTCACTGCACACAGCACTTTCTGGTTTCGTTGCTGCTATAACAACCTGCACTGTTGTACTTCACTTTAAATTCGTCTCTGTACATACCTCAGCATATTACTCACTTGTGCATTCCTGTTTCTTTAAATATTTATTATATATTCTCCTTTCTAAGATTATTGTGTAATGCCCTGCACTCTCAGGCTCTTTATTTTATTTGGTACAGTCTTATTATCTTATCTACATGTTTATTACTTTCTTTGTCTTATACTTGTCTAAATTTGCACAATCTATGGAGCAGGCCTAACTTACATTTCACTACTGGTTATGTATCATATATATGAAATGAAATCTTGAGTGGAAATTATTTCCTGTAGTAACTGATTTCCTGTAGTAACTTTCCTGTTGAGAAACTGGAAGTCTTTCTTTGGAATATCATGCAAAAAACAAAGTGCTATACTGTTCAACGGTTTGGGATCGCAAGATTTTCTTTGTTTTTGAAAGAAGTCTCTTAAAGACGACTGCATTTATTTGATTAAAAATACAGTAAAATAGCAATATTGTCAAATATTATTAAATTTTAAAAGAACTGTTTTATAATTTAATGTTTTAAAGGGGTCATATGATGTGATTTAAATGTTTCCTTTCTCTTTGGAGTGTTACAAGCTCTTGGTGCATAAAGAAGATCTGTAAAGTTGCAAAGACTAAAGTCTCAAATCCAAAGAGATATTCTTTATAAAAATTAAGAGTCAACCACGCCTACCTAAAACGGCTCGTTCTAACACGCCCCCACGTCTACGTCACGATGTGGGAAGATCTGCATAACGCCGCCCAAATGTTCACGCAAAGAAAGAAGGCGTAATTTATTCTCGCTGTGTATTGTTGCGGCTTACCGCCATGTCGGGAAGGCGCTGCGTGTCCTCAATTGGAAAGCCAAACTACTTTGTTTGGCCTTCAAAAAGAGGACCATATCGCTTCGTCATGCATAGAGTAAGCTGATCATGCTCATGCGGGTCGCTGAGGAAATACAGCAACTTCGCACTGTGGAGCACCGGATAGCTTTACCGTGGACGACAAGCAGAGTCCTAGCCAGGGTCATCACATGTGGTTGCTGGCCAAAAGGCCCGCCGGGACACTCCTTAATCGAATCCGCCGGCCGCGCCGTTCTCAAGCCCACTCGCCTCCGCTCACTCTAGCCCTCCGGCTGTTCCTCACCCCCTTTTTTTCCTTTGTGTTGTCCCCCGGCCTCTGCTCACTCTAGCCCGCCGTTTGTGTGACGCTTGTGTTGCTGTTGTGAAAGCCGAAACTACTTTGTTTGGTCTTCCTAAAGAGGACATGACTAGAAATCAGTGGGTAAGTTGTATTTACAACACTGTTCCAAAAAAGTTTAACCCAAATATCCAGATGTGTGCAGCACATTTTATGGAGGACTGTTTCCTGATCCTGGAAGAGTAGACTACAATGCCGGCTGTTTTTTATATTTAAAGAATTTGCCACTGATGATTCAAACGCGAGTTTTGAGCAGTGTAGAGTAGCGTTTGTAGTTTGTCATTTCTCCGATCACAAATGCAGACATGGTTTTATGTTTACGCGGCGCGATGCAACGCAACGCGTAAAAAGACAGTATAAGTTATTATAATCAGTTATTATGTCCCCACTGGATGCTACAAATGCCTAGTTTATAATGGGTTTATAATGTTTTTGTCTCGTCGCTCCGGCCGGGACACAGCATCACAGTATGGTAGGGGCGTAACATTTCCGTCACACGCTTGAGGTATTCGGCCAATCACAACGCACTGGATAGCTGGCCAATCACAGCACACCTTGCTTTTCAGACCGATGAGCTTTGTAAAAATCGACGCGTTTCAGAAAGGCGGGGCATAGAGGAGAAACAATAATGTACAGTATGTGGAAAATGTGTTTTGTTTCTACAATTTTTTTTTTTTGGAAACAATGACATTTTTTCAGGATTTTCTGATGTGATGAACAAAGTTCAAAAGAACAGACTTTATTTGAAAAAATCTTTTGTAACCCTGTAAACTGTCACTTTTAATCAATTTTAACAGTACATTTTATCACTGTAAATTCTATCAATTGTAACACTGTAAATTGCCACTTTGAATCAATTAATGCATCCTTGCTGATTAAACATAAATCTCATTTAAAAAAGTTTAGTTAAAGAACTTTTGAACAGTAGTGTACCATGGTACAAAAATATATTACTTTCCCGATTTTGACACCTGATCATAACATCACTTTCCATGTATGTTTTTAATCCCCATCATACAAAGTTTGGTAAATATATTAAACGTTAATGTCAACATGATTCAGATTTCACAAAGTATGTACTTCTGTAATGTGAATTTTTCAGAAGGAAATGTATTGACTTGAAACTGGTTATTAATAAATCAATCCATTTTAAGCATCCATTTTAAGAATTTACAATGTTCTCTGTATTTCACAGCATATGTTGTCAACACTTGTTACACAGCTCATTTAATGCATGGCATCAGAGAACTCTCATCATTTCGCTCATGTCTGGATGTCACTGCAGCCTTCATGCAAGGTTGAGCAGCACTCTAATTTCTGAACGAATCTGGGTCAGTGGGATTTGCAGTGAAACAGCTTATGAACCTGGGTGCTTTGCACATGTGGCGCTTTTAACACATGCCTCTTACCGAATACCGCTTGAAGGATCCAGTGATGATGTGTGAGCCACGGCTCATTTAGCATGTATTCAGTCAGTCTTTCACATCTCAGCGTATGTGTGTGGGGGGTTATTGATGCTGGGGGATGGGATGATGACTGCTTTTGTTTCTCAATTGCTCCAACATGTTCTTGGACTGATAAACACGGTGGTTAAAGATCTTTGAAATGAAGAATTCCTGGGCTCCTTATTAGTAAAAAAAAACATTCTGACATAATTCGCTGTTGTTTATAAAACAACACAGGGCCGGTGTGTCTCTTAAGAGCTGACAGACTGTCTATGTTTTTGATGTTATTCAACTACTATTGAGGTCAGTAGTCTACCACACAGAAGCAGATGTGTAAACGTCAGCAGTGATGGAAATATACAGTATAAACAAATCCCCTTTTTGGCAGAAAATAGAGTAAAATACAAAAACTAATATGGCCAATTGCAGCTTGCTAAACATACAAGAACTTCTTTGGATCTCACGGGCCAAGCAAACATGTTTAAGCTTCCATTTACCATATTTGATGGGCTCTACGTATATGCTTTAATCAATATTTATATGTAATCTAAATTAAATATGTTCATCATTTAAAGTAATGATATGGATTACTTTAACCATGTCTTTATGAAATATTTGAAGTTTAAAAGTGTTAGTATATTCCAATGGAGGGTCAGAAATATAATGTAAAACACCCATTGCTGGTAAATTTTGTCTGTAGTGGTATGTTTATTTTGGACCGTCGATGAACAGCTCTGTTGTGCAAAGGGCATAGTTATTTAGGCTGTGTTCAAAGAATAGCAGAAGATTTTCAATTAAAGGGGTCATATGATGCTTTTTTAAAGATCATTATTTGGTGTATTTGTTGTAACAGAATATGTTTGCATGCTTTAATGTTCAAAAAACACATTATTTTTCAAATACTGTACATTATTGTAGGTCCTCTATGCCCCGTCTCTCTCAAACGCTTAGTTTTCTACAAAGTCCCTCCTTCCGACAGGCGCAGTCTTGTCTGATTGGCCAGCTGACCCAGTGCATTGTGATTAGCCGAACACCGCAAGCACTCGTCGGAAATCTAACGCCCCTTACCATAATCGCGAGCTTCATCTTTCAAAATAAATGTAAAGACAGAGCCCGAAAGGGGGAGACTGTTTTTTTCTTAATTCACATTTATTCATTTAGCAGACACTTTCCTCCAAAGCAGCAAATGAGGATCATCACAAGCAACATATACATATTTCTCAGCGCAGTGCAGTGAAACATAAGCAGAAGGAGTGTGTGTGCATGTGCATGTGCCGGGACTCAAGAGAGGAGTACACGAGCACTACACTACGGTAGAGAAAACTAGGCCCATTCAGGAAGTCCCGGCCCATTGCGGGGCTCGAGCGGAGGCTCTGGTGCATTTCTTGCCCTAGTGGCTGGGTTGCTACGGTAACACTAGATCAGTAAGGGGAAAAAAAGAAAAAGGAGTGATGCAGGAAGAAGAGAAGAACACAAGCCTCACTTCACTATTGTGCCTGCACTCCTCCTCCCACCATCTCAATCCCACCATTCAGCAGCACAAGCTAATACAATGACCCCAGAGCAGCCTTTAACTGCCCCCTGCACACACACACACACACATTTCTATCTCAGAAGCTCTCTGTGGAGTCCTGATCACTCCTCCTCCGTAAACACTCCCTCTTTTTCACACTGGAGTATCTCCTGATAACAAAAACTTGGATTCATAATATGCATGTAACTTTTCCAATAGTAGTTTTTGGTTACTTTATTTTAAGATGGCCTTGTTACAGTGTATTAGACAATTATACAAAATATTAGGCAATATTAATTAACAACATGTATTTACTATAGGGTTAGGCTTTAGTTTGGGGTTGCTTGTAATTATGCATAACTTATTGTTATTGCTATAGTACAAGGGCTATTCAATTAGTTTCATTTGAGGGACGGATTATCGAATTTGAAAATTTGAAGGGGTCCAAGAGGTGTGGGCCGTCCAATCTCTTTCTGGGGGGCCTATAAAATTAGAAATTAAATTTAAATGCAGTTAATGAACTAATATTATCAACACCAACATCTATAAAAGGTTAACATTAGTGCTGTCTGTGAATCGATTTAAATAAAAAAAAACTAATTATTCACACATTTTTATGTAATTAATTGTAACTGCATATTAATATATTTATATTGTCATAATTTCACATTGAACCTCCAAATTAATGTAGAAACAATATAAAGATGGTATATTTTAAATATGTGTTTAATGGCATATTTTTACATATGTTAACAATGGCTATTTTTGATAATGCAATACTGCTACTGATGTCTCTATTAAATGCATTTTCCCCTTAATTTTAGCCATTAATTATAGCAATTCAACGTTACAGTATAATTGAAAGCCATTATTTTTAACATTTAGTAGATTCTGAAAAATATAATTTTCAACTTTTAATTTAAGTGAACTTAAAACAATCTTCACATAAACTATAAATTGTATATGCATAAACTATATAGATTAATCTTTATTCAAGCTACAAAACTTAATCAGCGTCTAGAGCAGTCGAGTGATTTCTTTTTCTTTTGTTCTGTAATTTACATCAATGACAGACTTCATCAGATTTCACTTTAAAAGCAGCACTGTCACTTTAAAACCATGCACATGGCACGTAACTGACACACATCCGATTTTATAACTCATTTAAGACCGTGTTTACAAAGTCACTCGCCAAAACCCAGCATTTTGACATAATTGTTTGTGTTTTTGTCCGTTGAAGCGCTACTGGTGTGCTGTCTGAAGTAGGGATGCAACGATTATAGATTTTGTTGGTACGATTATTGTCGGAGGAATAATCACGGTTTTACGATTATGACGATTATTATGCATTTATTAATTTCCCAACATTACTAATGTATAAAATCACATGAACAATCTTTAGATAATAAAGTGTTATTTATTGCTGGCTTTTGAAACAGAAATAACACAGTAACCAACAATACAGCACAAAATAATAATAATAAAGACAAACAAAAGTCCATCTATCCAATTGGAATTAAAAAAAAGGTGACCTCTGCTCTGTAAACATCCATGAAAGTATTTCTCTTTTGAAAATAACAAATGGAAATAGATCGCAAAAGTATTTAATGTTTTCAGTTTGTACATTCTTTACATTAATTTTGGACCTGAGGGTAGAGAAGTTTAGAGCATGGACTGGTGAAAAAACATATTGTGGTTTTTAATTTATGAATAATACGCACAGGGATCGTAAAAGAACGAAGTAAGGAAGTAGCCTATGATTATATACGACAATATTAACTTATTTGTCCCACAGGGGAAACTGTTACTAATGATGGAAATAAACTGAAATATTGTAATCAACTGTCATCCATACGTAGCCTATTCATTTTAATAATCTTTATAATAATTCATATGATTTTACTTGTGGCCTGAGAAAATCATGTCTATTATTTTGGTTTGTGAGATCGGAGATCGCGCTGCGCACGTGTACAAACATTCAGGAGGACACAAACTTCTTGATAATGCTGCCCCGTGACTTTTATTAATACAACAGATTAAATAGCCTACTGGAGAGTTGCACAGGCGCAGGTAGGCTAATTCACACAGGCAACTGTCACCTCTCTCTCTCTCGAATAATTAATTCAAGTAGCTAAATGTTATAATTAATTAATTCAAATAAATGTGATCTTACCACACTATTCAATCTGTCTGATCTGAAGCGGGCAGAATGCTGAGCTAACGAGCTGTAGCTTCGCTTCAGGTGGTTATTGCCTTCACGTCGTGCATTAAAATCGTTCAATGTACAGCAAGCCGTGCATTATCCCTTATGTATTCGCTCTTTAGCAGCAGTCAAGCAGTTTTTGTGTTTTACAGAAATATTTAAATGACACCCTGGTCATTCTTTGTGTACCCAAAATGGTCCCACACTATCGACTATTCAGTAATTTCTCTGGTGAAATAAAGGATCGCTGTTTGGTTCCTCTGTCACAGTTCATCTAATGCATGTAGTAGCCTCGTTATTCAGTCATTTTATGAATCGTTATTCAGTCATTTTACACAATATTTAATGACCACATTGATGTGCAGAGATTTGTCAGCATGAATACTGAGTCCAAGGAGGTTGAGCGAACTGAAGGATGAACTCAATCAGTGATTTTGTCAAGATTTTTCTTCTTGTTGCGCTGATTTCATCCTTCAGTTGCCTGACCTCTTTAAACAGATTTTTCTTCTTTTCCTCCGGATTCTATTGCATTTGAGGAGGAACCGGGACATGGAAATTTGTCTACACAAGATGGAATTTTGCCACATTGCTTCTAACTCTCATCTGTTAAAGGGGGGGAGGGGGTGTCTAATGCTATTTCATGCATTCAAAGTTATTTACACTGCTAGAGAGTTGGATTCTCCTGCTAAACATGGCCAAAATTGGATGCAGTTTGCAAACATGGATGCAATTAGTTTTTCCGGCGCAGCAATGGAGTTTCGCAAGTGTGTTTGTTTGTTCCCGTCATTTTGATGATGAATGGTTTATAATCTAGGCCCAGTTTGAAGCTGGATTTGCACATCGTTTGATACTGAAAGATGGAGCATTCCCAGCGATAAAAGATCCCGGTCATGATTCGGAACCGGAGGCGGTAAGTGAAACTGCATCAAATTTCTGTGTTTTGTTGGCAATCGTCGTGCAAGAGCTTGCGACTCTTTAGCTCCGCCCACAGCATGCCTCCAGGAGCTTGGCTGTTTGCGGAGAGACTCGTAAAGCTTTACCTTTTTTTATAAATATGATAAAACTAAAGACTCTTTGGAAATATGAAGGATGCAATACTACTTTATAGGTACTCAAGATTAACATGAGATTGGGTGAAACTGTGTGTTATGTCCCCTTTAAATCAAGTTTGTAACATAAGAAGAAAGCTTAGTATTTGTAGATATGTTATGATAAATGCACAAAACATTCTGCACATTCAATGAGCAACATTTTGCGTTAGCGTCACCACAGTATCAGAAATGTTCTGAGACCTCTCAGTGGTCCTGTCAAAGAAAGTGACCGACTCAGCTGATTAAAGATGTTAGGCAACTCAGTGCTTTTCTAACTAAAAATATGACAAGAAAGCTTACTTCATGCTGCTTACTTCACTTATCAAACAATTCTGGTAGTAGAATCTTGACAATTCCATCTAGCTTAAACATATAAGCATACTCTGGATGATAGTATGTAGGAAAATATAAGTCTGAATCAGACCGTTTTGTCCAAATTGATGTGCTATCATTTTGAAACATCTATCTTGAAATTCATTCATTCTCCAAACCACTTGGTGGTAGGGATGCTTTTTTTACTTTTAGGGTTTTCTGGTGAACTGATGACGATCTGTGACCCTGATTTTCGCTGTGGGCAGCCAATCAGATTGAAACTCTTGTCATCTCAGTCTATATTGTCCATCAGACAGTGTGTAAATGGCAACCTGATTTAATGGTGGTCGTTTTGAAGCAGAGAGAAACTGAGAAACTACACTTAGAAAATAGGGTAAAGAACCATGCGGCACAATTTTAAAGCAAAAAAATGCTACGACCAGAGCATTCATAAAGAATTCATACGAAACAATTATCTGGCCTAAAAACACTTAAAAAGCTACACTGGTTCAGAGAGTCTTGTGTCTATAAACCAATGTGCTACTCATTTCCTGTGCCTGGGCTGCATATGTAAGAAATCTTCGGGGAAAACTCTGGTTTTGGGAGTGTACAGAGCATCAGTCTGTGGGCGGCTGACATGCCATTTTACTTGACCAGAGGATGATGCTTATAGTGTTAACCAGTTGTTACATTAGTATAGTTTGCGAAATGAATGCTTAGTTTTTAACTTTGAAAGCGTGCGCATGCTGAACGTAAACACCGCTCATTAAGTTGATTACGTTCTCTCTCCAAAATGGAATTCTCCAGAATTGCTGAATAAATTATGTTATTATTGATTTCTTTGCACACAAAAAGTATTCTCATAGCTTTGTAAAATTATGGTTTAACCACTGATGTCACATGGACTATTTACCCATGTCCTTGCTACGTTTCTGGACATTGATCGTTGTAGTACCTTTGCGGTCTATGGAGGGTCAGAGAGCTCTCAGATTCCATCAAAAATATCTTAATTTGTGTTCCGAAGATGAACAAAGGTCTTACAGGTTTTTGGAACGACATGAGGGTGAGTAATTAATGACAGAATTTTCATTTTTGAGTGAACTATCCCTTTAACTAAATATATGAACAGTCACATTATATGCCATTTTTAAGGTGTAGTCTACAAAAAAAATTATAAACAGCCTATATATTTTATTAATACACAAGATTGTGCGCAGCACAATTAAAATATATAATCTTTTGATTTTTTGTTATTTTATTAATTTATTAGCTTATTTGGTTGGTTGTTTTTTTGCTGACATATAAACCACCCTTGTGTTCATGCACAACATTGACATATTTTCTTTATGTTAAAATGTTTTTAATAAAACCTCGCTAAAAAGTACTAGCTGAAATACTTGCATTCCTGAAGTCACATTTTGCCACAAGCACACACTCTTCTTCTTCAATCTCTCAGAACAGCCAGAGGACTATGATCAATGCTAGTGCATTTGCCTTGTATGACAGACGGTTAGCATTAGACCACAGGACACGACACATTAATACTATGGTGTGAAATTTTAAAAAGAACAGGCTACCACATTTTACCCACACAGTTATAAATACCATGAGCTGCTTTTGCTAAACATAAAACACATACTGTTGGTAGAGACTGAAGAAAAACAAAGCGTTGATATAAAAAGACTAAGAGGGCAATAAATATGAGTTTTGAGTAAAATGGCTTTTTAAACTACCCTTAAGGAAAATCACACGTTTGACGACTTCTTTATGTGAAAAGCAGAAGAACTCCTGATTTTCACTGCACTTCCTGTATGTGTGTGTTTTACGAACAAAGCATTCCACGGTCTGCTTGAACCATGAGACCCTTCTGGGTGACACACAAACTAATGTAAATAACATGGTCTGCTCTCGTTGTGGCTGGATGTGAGGTCGGCCAAGTCACCGAGGCAGGGATTATCTAACTGTGATTTATGTCTGTCACCAGTGTCAGCACTTGTCATCTGATTCAAAAGATAATTAACCACATTAATCACAATAAACCACAACTCAGATCAAACTGTTAAGGAATAAAGCAATCTGCACCCATTGATATTAATAAATGGTCTACCGTTTTGTAAAAAAGTGAGTTGAAGAGTGATCAAATCAACTCAAAACGTTTGAGGTCAGTATGATTTATTTGTCTTTGTTTTAGAAAAAAAGTCTCTTAAGCTCACCAAGGCTGCACTTATTTGATTAAATATACAACAAAACAGTAATATTGCGATATATTACAATTTAAAAGAACTGTTTTCTGAGTTAGTATATTTTAAAATGTCATTTATTCCTGTAATCACAAAAAGCATTTCAGCACCACTTCCGTCTCCAGTGTCATGTGATCCTTCAGAAATCATTTCTTATTATAATCAATGTTGAAAACATTTGTGCTGCTATGTAGAAACTGTGACACATTTCATGATTCTTTGAAGAACAGAAAGAAAGAGCATTGTAACAATCTAAAGGCCCGTTCACACCAAAAAAGATAACTATAAAGATAACAATATCAGCGTCCACACCAGCGAGCGCACGCTGGTCTGCCGCTTTAAATTCTCCAGCTCATTACAACAGGATGGATTCTGATTGGCTGTCAATTAGGGCGTCAGATAAACGACAAATGGCAGCGAGATAGCGATTCGACAGAGCTGGCGATTGTTCATGCATATCTTTCAGGAAGCACGTTCTGTGATCGCAGTAATTTCCAACCAAAGGCCAGAGAGGGCGCTCTCGCGCTGAATAGCTACAGCTGGAAAAATAAACAGGAGATTCAACTACTTTCATTGATTCAACATGACTAATAAACACACGACTACGGCAATATACAGTTTATCTGAGTTCTTATTATTAGAATTTTCATTCAAATAAAGTATATTTATAATGCAATGACTTTATCACTGCTTAAATACTATGAAATATGTTGCGGGCCTTATTCTGTGTAAGAAAAAAAAAACAAGGGGCCCCCCACCATCATCCACAGAAGGATTATCAAAACACTGACTGAATTTTATGAGGTGGTTCTGGAGTAAAAAAAAGAAAAAAAAAATTTTATTTTAAATGTTGTATTTTCAATGCTGGCAGATGGAGCGGCATTTACTTCACAGAGCTGTAGTTCATTGAGAAGCTATGCAAACAGCTGTCATTATCTGTCATTTCTTCGAATTCATAGTCGCGCAATAAAATCGTCTGCAATTTTTTTGCGTAACTTGTCAGTGAACTATGGTTATGTGTAGTAAATTTTGCTCCATCTGAAAGCACGTGATGATGCTTTCCTGCTGATTACAGAACCGGCTTTTTAACAAAATGCGCATGATAATCGCATTCGATTAATCTTGCAGCCCTAGTGCCAATGTTTGGTATCATTCGTCAGTGGAAAAAAAATCGTTCTGAAATTGATTCCAATATTGTTCTTCTGTGTCGTTATCGTTATAGCTGTGGTGTGGACTCTGCTATTCTTTAATATTGAGAAAGATTTTTTAGAACTATATCTTTATAGTTATAGTCTTGGTGTGAAAGGGCTTCTTAATCTTCTTTTAAGGCTTGTAATTTGTGAACAATTTAGTTGCATCTCTTGTTGATATAAAAGTATTAATTTATTAAAAAACAAATCTTACTGACCTCAAACTTTCGAACGGTTGATAATAGCAAAAATGAAACAGAGGTTCTCTGGTTCCATTTCAGTGAAAAAATTGCTCAATTTCAATCAAACCACTTCAGTTCAACTGACAACAGCTGACTCATCCCTTGCAGGCATTGTGGTGGTGCTTTGATATATGAACCATTGTAGTGTATGATAAACATGGTCATATACCATGATATTTGCATTGTACAATTACCACGGCATCAATTACCAGGGCACTGTGTCCAAATACATTGTAGCATTTCTTAATAACAATCCAGCCAACACAGAATCTGCAACCATAGAATTCAGGAGAAAATGACAGAGATTTCTGCCAAAATGCACACTTGCTTCAAAATTTTCATTACTTATCATTAAATTTGGCGTGTTTATTATATGCAGGTACTTTCAGCTTTGTTCAATGTGTTGTATCACGCTCAAATCCATTTCACACACAAAATCAGAATATACTGTATATGTGTTGTTAACTAGAACTATTAAAACAGTTAGTGTAATGAAGCTGCAATAAAGAAAATATCTAATGAAAAGCTTAATCTAAAAAAAAAAAAAAAACTTTTGAAATACTGCCATGGCTAATAACTCAAATAAAATGTTATGTTTAAGTACTTTGATTTCTAAAACTGAAATAGAAATAAAAATTAATTTAAGCTAAACTGTTGTAGAAATGTTACCAAAAACTAATATACATTTTAAAAATCACATAATATTACTAAAACAAACTAACATTTAAATTAAAACTGAAAATATAAAAAATAAAAGCAAATTCAAAATGTTGATGAATTCTATAATATACATAAAAAGTATATAAATAATATCAAAATAACGCTGGTGCAGAAAAGTGCCTGCAGATTCTGTCTGGGCCTAGTGAAGGCTAATATGATAAGACATATCACTGGCTTATGTGGGTCTGGAGGTGAGCGAGGCACAGAAGAAGCTGACTTACTGTCTTTTTGAGCCGCAGGACTGGTTGATGGGCCAGCAGTTGTTCGTCCCACTGGACTGGAGTGTTTAGGACCCCTGCCAGGGATCTTCAAGCCACTGGACTTTAGCATGTTCATTATGTCCACTGGAGAAACTTCAAGTTTCGCAGCTTATTAAGGGTTTTTGTCGAGGCACTAAATGTGAGGATGGCGGATATCCCTCTCCATTCTACCTGTGGGACTGAACACAACCATCATGAGCGTTTGAAACACTAAATCCCATTGACTGGATGCAATTTGCTATATGAATGGCCCATGCCAGTTCATAAACAGGACACTGGCTGAGCCACAGCATCAATAATGTGATGCTTCAGGGCAAAGAAAGACACAAAACCCACATTTTATCGTTTGGATGAGGCTGAAACGATGTAATCGACACCGACAGACTGAGAATGCGTTGTTTTGCCAATGAGTGATAAATAAGTAATAAAGCAAGGTCATTTTAGCATATCTGTAAAAAGAAACCCATTATCCACTGAGGCCGGCAGTTTCGATATGCTGTCATTACAGCTACCTTCCAAACCCTAAATCTGCTCCGTTAAAAACTCACTCCGCGAATTTCACTTCAAAAGACAGATGACTGCAGCATAAAGCGTACAATATATCCCAAAAGAGGGGGAAGTTTAGTCTGCGGTCTCATTTCTGCGCCGTAGACTCTGCTGCTCTATTGTTTTGGCTCTTCACTGCGGCGTGCTCGCGACCGTCTTCACACGCCCCTGTCAAGCGACATAAAGCCGATCCGCTCTCACAAACAGCACGATTACCTTATGAAGTCCAAATCCTGTGAATTATAAAGAAGTCGACTCCGGCGAACTTCAGATGTGCAGGGATGGATTTGTCAGCCGTCTGCCACTCCCTTTGCTCTCTCTCTCTCTCTCTCTCTCTCTCTCTCTCTCTCTCTCTCTCTCTCTCTCTCTCTCTCTCTCTCTCTTCTCTCTCTCTCTCACCCCCTCTCCATCTCTCTCCCCTCTCCCATTTCTCTCTCTCTCTCTCTCTCCTACTCTCCCTATCTTTTTCTAGTTCACTATCCTGCTTCCCCTCTCTCTCTCTCCTCTCCTCTCTCTCTCTCTCTCTCCTTCTCCCTATACTTCTCCCTCTCTCTCTCTCTCTTCTCCCTCTCCTTTCCCTTTTTCCTCGCGCTCTCTCTCTCTCTCTCTCTCTCCCTCTCTCTCTCTCTCTCCCCCTCTCTCTCTCTCTCTCTCTCTCTCTCTCTCTCTCTCTCCTCTCCTTCTCCCTTTCTCTCTCTCTCTCTCTCTTTCTTTCTTTCTTTTTTTCTTTCTCTCTCTCTCTCTCTCTCCTCTACTTGTGTGTCTCTCTCTCTCTCTCTCTCAATCTCACTCTCTCTCTCTCTCTCTCTATCTCTCTACTTCTCAACCTTTCTCTCTCTCTCCTCTCTCCTCGGATATCTCTATCCCTCTCCTTTCCTGTCACTCTACTCTCTCTCTCTCTCTTTCTCTCTCTATCCTTTCCCCCTTTTTTTCTCTCTTCTCTCTCTCTCTCTCTATCTTCCTCTCTCCTCCCTTCTCCCTTCTCTCTCTCTCTCTCTCTCTCCTCTCTCTCTCTCTCTCTCTTCTCTCTCTTCTCTCTCTTCTCTCTCTCTCTCTCTCCTCTCTCTCTCGCTCTCTCGCTCTCTCACACTCTCTCTCTCTCTCTCTCTCTCTCTCTCTCTCTTCTCCCTCTCTCTCTCTCTATCCCCCCTCTCTCTCTTCTCCCTCTCTCTCTCTCTCTCTCCCACTCTCTCTCTATCTCTCTCTCTCTCTCCCTCTCCTCTCCCCTTTCTCTCTCTCTCTCTCCTCGCACTCTGCCCACTCTCTCCCTCTCCTTCTCCCTTTCCTCTCTCTCTCTCTCTCTCCCTCTCCTTCTCCCTTCTCTCGCTCTCTCTCTCTCTCTCTACCCTCACTCACTCTCTCTCATCTCCCTTTCCTACTCTTTATCTCTTTTTTTCTCTCTCTCTCTCTCTTTCTCTCTCCTCTCTCTCTCTCTCCCTACTCCCCTCCCTTTCTCTCTCTCTCTCTATCTCCCTCCTCCTTCTCCTTCTTCCTCTCCTCTCTCTCTCTCTCTCTCTTCATCTCTCTCTCTCTCTCTTCATATCTCTCTCTCCCTCTGCTTTTCACTTCTCTCTCTCTCTCTCTCTCTTCCTCTCCTTTCTCCCTATTCTCTCTCTCTCCCGCTTCCCTCGCCCCTTCTCTCTCCCTCTCCTTCTCCCTTTCTCTCTCTCTCTCTCTCTCTCTCTCTCTCTATATCTCTCTCTCTCTCTCTCTATCTTTCTCTCTCTCTCTCTCTCTCTCTCTCTCCCTCTCCCTCTCCCTTTCTCTCTATCTGTCTATCTCTCTCTCTCTCTCTCTCTCCCTCTCCTTCTCCCTTTCTCTCTCTCTCTCTCTCTCTCCCAGACGGATGCGAAAAATATGGATGCTGAGCTAAAGCTGGCAGTGAGAGTGGGACACCGGCACATTTTAGGAAAGCTCTATTACAAACAGATGCCTAGAAATGTCCCGAAAGTGTGTCAGTGGTGAGCAAATGGTTGCTGAATAGATGAGGGTCATTAAGCAGGAGGGGTAAAAGCCTTCAGGCAGGGGGGCCGCTTTAGCGATTTCCGATTCGTGAATCGTTCTTTTGAGTCGAATCTTTTGAATCGGGCGAACAAAACTGGTGTTCACGAATCGCACTGATTGGACCGCTTTGAGTCAAATGATAGCAGCGGTAAGACAATGGCAGTAGGTTTACGACTTGGTTAGCCTGTTTCATAAAAAAAAACATACGAACCAGGGCTGCATGGCTTAAGTTAATTTTGTCGCTTCATTCTGTAAGCTGAATTGGCTGTAGCAAATTGAACATTGAGACAAAATTACTGTTACACTCTTTGTAATCAAACTTAACTAATAACATATTAAACATAAATAATCCTTCCTGGCTTTACTGTAACGAGCATGTAGCATGCCGGGGGACGACAGGGACCATGAAGAATAGTCAGTAGCTACTGAATCGCTTAACCGGTTATTTGAACATAGGCTAATGTTCGAAAGAACCGATTCGCACGAAACGAGTCGGACTTCCTATTACTACAGTTTTGGATACTCTGTTATCTCTACGTTAAGGACTGCAGGCCAAAACAGGCCAAGCTAGTTTTAGCCATATCATTTGTTATACCAGTTACTCTCTACCACCGAATAATGAATTTTTGACACAAACATGAAAGAAGCATGGGCATCCCGGCCGGAAACGCAACAAACAAGTCCAGCTGCCATGAAATTGATGTATTTCCGGCCATGGATTAAATTATTGAATAAAGACCGCTTGTCCACAACACAGACACGTCATCTGAAGATTCTTAAAATGAAATCAAATAATAATAATACTAATATAAAAAAATACAAAAGGTGCAAAATACAAAAAGGTGTAACCGAGAAGGAAAGATCTTTTACTTAATTTCCATGCCTTTTTTTTATTGATTTGTAGATGCATACAATTCCACAAACATGATCATGAGGAAATTAAAACATGCTTAAAGTACCTTTAAAGTAGGTAAGAAAAGTAGATTCTGCCATATTACTGAATAACCAACACTTGTCATTGGTCAGTTAATAGGCTAAATTCATCATAACCAAAAATGCATCAACTGACTCCTTGCATGCCATCTTCCCATTTCAAAATAAACATAGTTATTATTCTTATCCTCATACACAACAAAACGCAGAGCTTAGCTGTAATACAAAAAAAAAAAAAACACTAATTCTCCAACTAGTGCCTCCTCTTTAGCATGTGAAATAATAGTGCCTGTCTTTAATAGTACAGAAATAAATAGTGTTTTTTTTTTTTTGTTTTTTTTTTTTTTTTTTCCTCAAAGAAAACACAGAGAGAGGAAAACAGACTGAGAGAGGTGGAGAGAAAGCGAACATAATTTTCAGATGACTACTGAAGAGAAAACAGGAAGCACATTCTTTCTTGTAAACATAAGGCACCATTTTGACTCTTTAATAACAGGAGCTGTAAATGTAAAATTCTCAAAACAGATAATAACACACTCAAAACAATAACAAGCCTACGCTCTCATAAAAGGTACAAAGCTGTCACTGGGACAATATCATATGGTACAACAGCTAAAATGTAAATCTTTGCACCTTTTTATGCCTAAACGGTTCATATTAGTACTTTAAAAGTAGTATTAGAACATGAAGTGAACATTACTTTTTGAAAGGGTACAGCACCAATGACAGTTTTGTACCTTTTTTCTGAGAATGTAAGAATGAATAATGAATAAAAAAATTAGGATGCATAACTGAATAAAAAAAAAATACAAAAAAGAAAGAAAGAAAAAGTGGTCCAAATGTCTGAATAAATAATCTAATCAATTCATAATCTATGTTGCCCACATACTGTCACCTGACTTGGTCATATTCAGTGAATATGTTTAATAAATAATTGTTGATATGTCATAACAAGACATCCAAAAAACTTTCTTCCACAGAAAACAAATGAAATATGTTTGCAGAATGGCTTGCAACATGGCTTCATATGACTTTAGGCATTGTCTAAGTGTAGCATGGAGATTCTGGAAAATATCTGGTTTTGTATGGAAGCAAGAAAATCATACAGGTTTAAACATTAGGGGGAGTAAACGATGACAGAATTGTTTTTGTCCCCTCAAGACAAATGAAATATTGTGAATGTATGCAAGTTCAACTACATAGTCGAGGGTTAAAACGAACTTTTCAAACCTCAAAAAAGTCTGAAATAATCCTCTTATAATTTTGCAGTTACGTTAATGCAGGCAGTTCTTAAGAGATTTGTTAATATTTACTAAAAGTTGGTCAATTGCAGCCATAATACTAATCGGCTGAGAGGAAGTTTAAAACACATTCAGAGACCGATGCTTGAATCTTTGGACTTAGCTTAAAGAGTGGGTGGTGTGTGTGTGTGTGTGTGTGTGTGTTCATAAGCACTTTTGTACTGCAAATGAGGCCTGAATTCAGATTATCAATAAGGAACACTGTAATGCCACCTAGTGGAGAAATACTAAACATCACCACCTTTCAGGGAAAAAAAAAGTAATGTCCCCCCACATTTAAAAATGGCAGGAATACACTGTTTTTGTGAAATGCACAATGCATACTTGTTTACAGTTCATATCATAAAAAGACATAACAACAAAACATGACACATACAGACAAGGCATTGAGACAGCAGGAATGGCAGCTTTACATAGTATTCAAATCCAAGAATAAACAAATTCTCCTCTTGCCATCAACCTACAGAATTAAAAAATAAATTAAAAACAAACGTCTTTCAAATCTATATAAACATTCTAATAAAACTGATTTAATGAAAAATGACATGCATATCCACGGTGCTTTGTAAAGTCAAAAGCACGTTAAAGAAGGAACAATGCTGATTAGTTGAAATTAATGTTGAAAAAGTTCAAGTTAAAACAATTTAGTTTGAGTGCATGTAAAAGCTGCAGAAATGCCGACAAGACTCATTGCAGTAAGGTAACACTGTCCTTAATACCAAATATTTCGCAAATACACCACCATTTAACTATCCTTTAATAAATGGATTGTGATCGCAGCCCTCTAAATATCCATCTATCCATCAAGAATCGGTTCAAAAGTTCAAGAATACAAGAACAAATCCAACTTACTGTACAGTATTTCTTTTCTCATCTATGTGTCAAATAATAGCAGGTTTGAAGCCTGCGTATGTGTAACACTGTGAATTACAGTATGAAATACAACCAGTTAAAAAGTCCTTTTGTTTACGTTTGTAATTCCAAGAAAACATTTTTATTCTTTGACCTTTCCTCCTCCTCCACCACGGCATGTGCATCATGTAGGTCTTGGAGAATAGTGAAGAGCTTTAATAGTCCATCTACTTTCTTCTTGTCTGTAAGATCAAAACAGTCCTTTATTTATGAGAAGCTGCCATATGCCAGAGAACAAAGGACACATGTGAGTGGTGTTTTTACATGGACACTAATCATTCAATAAAAATGAAGAAAGAAAGCAGTGTTGTTTTAGCATTATTTACATATTATTATAATATTTATTGATATTTACAATTAGCTTTTATTTTGATATTTTGGGGTTTCATTTTTTTTTTGTTTAAATATTTCTATTTAGCTTGAATATTATTTATTTTGGTTTTAGTAATTTTAATACTTAAAGGTGACATATCATGAAAAACAAATTTTCCAGGTTTTAAGTGCTATAGTGGGTCTCCGGCGGCATCAACCAAGTAGGAACATGAAAAGACTAACCTAGTAAATTTTAGAAGGAGTGAATTTACACATATCACATCAGAAAGGCATTTATTTTCAATAAAAATGAAGGAAATAATCAACAAGTTGAAAATAAAGTATCGGGTAGGGTTAGGGTAGGTGTAGGGAGAGCTTTATTGTCCCAATAAGGTGGCATCCATGTAAAAATTTTAATTAAAATGATAATTTACACTCAATATGTCATTATTGCATACTGTTTTAGAATGTACTACAATACTGAGGTGCAGATAATTGCCACTATTTGCAACAAGTAGTATAAATAACAGAAAACCTTGCTATTTTAACGTAGTGTAAATAGAATCTATAGCTATTTGCACTTAGTGAACTTAGTTTAGTACTCACATGCCGTGTGACAGCCGCTTTCTGTGCACGTACTTCCACTCAAAATAGGCATTTTCAAAATGATATAATAAACGATCTGTGGGGTATTTTGAGCATTTGAGCTGAAACTTCACAGACACATTCTGGGTACACCTGAGACTTATATTACATCTTGTAAAAAGGGGGCATAATAGGCTAATAGGCTTCCTTTAAACTTATTTCAATTGTCAAAGGCAACATTTTTAAGTTTTTCATCTAATATTTATTTTTTATTTTATTTCAGCTTTATTTCAATACCTAAAATGTTTTGAATAGTTTTAGTTAACGATAACAATACGGAAAGCAAGCTTGAAAACGTACCTTTTACTGAATCTGCTTCCTTAACTCCTTGCTGCTCTCTCAACTTATAATACTTATCTCTGAAAAGAAGTACAAGACATCGTTTTTAGATGACCGGGACTTATAGCTAATTGACATGGATTTTAGACAAGAATGGAAGGAATTGTATTGTATTTTAGACAGGATTTAGAATTGTAATAAAATGTTGTGTTTGATGTCAATCCTTTCAGCTGACATAAATGTATACACAGGCCTAGTATGTTAATGCTACATTACCGCATGGCATGCTGGACACTACGCAGATGTTGGTAGATGAGCTGAGCCTCCAGATCTGGGTCCAGTGGGTCATACCACTCCTGCAGGGTCACTCCATGCCTGGTTTTATCACAGCCTGGGTCTATGAACAAAGATCTTATCAGTACAGTCTAGTCAGGATTTTTCTTTTAATGAAATATACTTTTATTCAACAAGGACACAATGAATTGATGAAAAGTAATGGTAAAGACATCTGTGACCTTGGACCACAAAAGCATTCATAAGGGTCAATTTATCGAAATTGAGATTTATACATCAAGCTGAACGGGAATATAAGGTTTTCACTGCGTATGGTTTGTTAGGACCATAGGAAAATATTTGGCTGAGATACAACTTTTTGAAAGTCTGGAATCTGAGGGTGCAAAAAAATCAAAATACTGAGGAAAATTGCCTTTAAAGTTGTCTTAGCAATGCATATTACTAATAAAAAATTAAGTTTTACTATAATTTTACAAAAATATCAGAAATTTACAAAATATCTTCATGGAACATGATCTTTACTTAATATCCTAATGATTTTTGGCATAAAAGAAAGATCAATCATTTTGACCATGAAATATGTACTGGTGGTATTGCTACCAATATACCGTGCCGACTATGACTTGTTTTGTGGTCCAGGGACACATTTATAATTTTTTATGATATAATATTTCCATTACAAATAAATATTGTTCTTTTAAACGTTCTAATCACCAGATAATCATAAAATAAAATCTATGAGTTTCCACAAACATATTAAGCAGCACAATTGTTTTCAACATTGATAATAGTAAGAAATGTTTCTTGAGCATCAAATCCGCATATTAGAATGATTTATGAAAGATCACGTGACACTGAAGACTGAAGGTGCTAATAATTCCAGCTTACCATCACAGGAAACATACATATTACCAATCAAAATATATAACATGGGGGGGAAAATGATAATAATACTTCACAATATTACCTTTTTTACTTTGTTTCATCCAATAAAAGTATTTTTGGTGAGCAAAACAATCTTACCAACACTCTTAAAAATAAAGGTGCTTCAAAAGGTTCTTCAAGCGATGCCATAGAAGAACCATTTTTGGTTCCACAAAAAACCAGTCAGTCAAAGTTTCTTTAAAGAACCATTTCTTTCTTAGCTTTTTATAATTTGAAGAACCTTATTTCGCCACAAAGAACATTTTGTGAAACAGAAATGTTCTTCAGATGTTAAAGGTTCTTTATAGAACCATTTAGAAAAACAGGTTCTTCTATGGCATCCTGAAGCACCTTTATTTTTAAGAGGGAATCCCCCAAAATGTTTGGTTATCAATATCTGCAGTACCTGATTTCTCCTTCTGATGGCAGCAGCTCCATCTGTCTGCTTTATAGATGCCAGGATGATAGCAGCTCATAGTGTTTGTGTTGTGACTGCAGGCTTTCCTCAGAGCTGACAGCCAGTGATTCAACTCATTTACACTCTACAGCCACCAAGAGAGAAAAGGGTATGAAACAATGAGATATCAAATAACCCTTTTGAGGTTTTTCAGGGCTCATTCTTATAAGCTCACCAACAACAAACAAATATCTGAGTCAGTGTCTATGAATAGCCACATCCTCGATTTATTTGTGAATTCAGTGCAACACTAACTTTGCAGTCGAGGTACAGGGTCTCCTGCAGGCCAGAATCTTCACTTGAGATGATCTGCATGACGTTGGCACTGCCGAAGCACTTCTCCTCCACCTTCTCTTAACGCGGATCCGTTGGCCAGCGAAATAGGACGCGTCTTCTGCAGATTCCCGACCGGAGTTGCTTAATATCTAGATTGTATATGTATATGGGTTCTAGTAGGACACTTTTGGTCCCTTTTAGGGAAAAAAACCCTCTTCATCTCAAGTATGCTCCTACACTGTAACCAGGCACACTAACATTCGAAAAAACGTTGGTTGTGATGAAAAATCTGCAGAAATGAGTGACATTCTACTGTATAAACTTCTTGAAATATTTGAATAATAATATTGAACTAGGTTAATTTCATGATATTATGATAACAAAACTATTGAAAACATTTTAGTTAATTGAAATAAAGTGAAGTAAACTAAAATATAAATATTCGATGAAAAGGAATTCATCTCCCCCACCCCCCCAATATTATATTTGTTAAATCACGATTTATATTTTATTTATATTTAGAAATATTGCCTTTGGACCTCACTGAAATAAGTTTAAGGGGAAGCAAATAAATAAACCGGAAATAAATCAAAACTGAAACAAAATAAATTCAAATAAAGCTAAATACAAATACTAATAAAAATGACAAAAGCACAACAAAACTACAAAAAATAACTAAGTTTAAATAAAAATGTGAAAAATATAAATAAAGCGCATTCAACATATAATAACCTATAACAGCATAAATAGGAGTCGTGTAGAATGTACTAGTTTAAAAATTGTAATTGATAACAAAAATTTACGGTGTTATTATGGATTTTATTATTTTACGATCAGACCTATACATAAAAGTTATTTGTAAGTAAAATAAAAAAAAACATCCATTACGAGTCAGGAGTAATGTTGATCTCATAATAATAATAATAATGAATATTTTGCTGCTCACTTTAGAGTGCTGCGTCCGCGAGTACGACAGAGTGTCTTTATTGAGTGTGACATAGTACTTCTTAAAGGGTGATGTCATGGGCATGCACTTGTCCTTGGTCCTGTGAAGGAAGAGGAAGCCTTCTTTCTCCATAGTGCCACACTGGAGACTCATTCGTATCTGAAGCTCAAGATCTGTTTTAAAAATAAAGCAAACAAGAGAGAGAGAGCAAGAGAAGTGAATAAAATTAGAGTCTTGACTATCAGCTCCATCTCTTAAGGGTCTGTTCATTTTTGGATGATCTACACAATTAAACTTGCAGCTCCAACAAGAAAATACAATGGAGCTTATTAGCTAAAGATTGATCAGATATGACAGGTATGAATGAGTCTCCAGCCAAGCACCGGGATCCACTCAATTTTTCATCTGATGACTAATTTAGCGCAGCTCACCCTCTGACTCATGGCAGTTGACCAGTTTAGTGATGAAATCTTTGAGTTGGGTGATGCCTTGCTGTATGGCTGGCTGCAAGCAGACCATCCATGGCTCTTTAGAGCAGCATGCAAGAGTGTCCATATTCCCAATGGTCTGCACGGCCTGAGGAAACACACGAGGCAGTCACAATGACGTAAGACGGAATATGTTAACCGTAATGAGCTCTATGAATGTTCTGAAGTCATAATCCGTGACTATACTGTGACCTAAATAGTGGATGTTATTGCAGAAGCGAGTGCAACATGTATCCTCCACTAACTGAAAGGATCTGAGCTTGATTTGTGTTATATTAAAGTGACATAAAAGCTGGACAATGTGACTATGTAGATATGTTACTGTAGATATGTAGTAGATATGTAAAAGAATCATACTTTGGCAAGTAGCAGAAGTGTGCGGCTGGTACGGGCATCAGCATGTTTCTCTCGAAGGTGAAATAGTTTTGGGGACATAATGGCAGGGGAGATGAACCGCAGGCACAGGAAGCTGGTCACAGCAATGAACTTCACCTTCTGAGGAAACATATACAAACAGGTCATGAAAGTAGCTTAAATATATTTCCAGAGACTTTTTTTTTAACCTTTTTAAACGTATGTGTGATCTTTCATGTCAAATCTTTTAATTTATTCAATAAATTAGATTAGAATATTAATACACTACAGGGCTGGTACAATCAATTGAAATCAGTATTAACACAATTCATCTTTGCACTGCATTAATGCATTATTCTGTTATTACAATTTCATGATTCATGTTTAATAGTAAAAATATACGATTTTGTATAAAATATGAAATAATTGAAAATAAAACAGTAGGTGGTGGCAAGTCACTGTCTTAATGAGTGAGTCGCAGCCCATAATAAGCAGCGTTGGTTAGATTGGTTTACGGTATCGTTCAAAGCAGCCAATTTATTCAAAAACGAAGCAAGTGACTGACTTTATGAGTGACGTGGGAATCCCAGTCAATCAATTCATTTAAAAATGCAGATTCATTCAGTAACAAAACACTGCTGTGAGCTTCTCTGAGACATGCAATGGATCAGCTATGGCTTTGTTTGGAACTATTTTTATTTGGCGATATAGAGCAAAAACAGACAGTTTTGTGTTAAAAATGTAAGGCACTGAATGTTAACTTCTTGCTTATTGAACTGTTTTATAAAAGCAATATTACATTTGTAATTTTGCTGATATTTGAGAAAAACAGCACTCTTGCTTGTGTGATACAATCCTAAAACGGATTTCTAAGTTGGAGTACATTTTTACAAGAAAAATTTACATTACATTTTTTTAATGTAATACTGTGTTCCCATGTTTAATTCAGTGTGTTACTTGTTGTTTATTTGTAATTATTTGTAGAATTGAATAGCAATTTCTAAATGAAAACTGTTTTCAAGTAAATCCACCATTTTTTGAGTGTATATCATATGTTTTATATATTTATATACACAAGAATTTTGTTGTCATTTCCCCCCCAATCCCCTAATAAATTTGCCCCTACATACAACGTATTTACTCAATTGATTACTTAACTCAAAACAATCTGTAAATAAAGGTGACTTTACAGGTTTTAACTACAGTTTTATATCTACAGGTTATAACCCCCCCCCCCCCCCCCGAAAATAGAGTGAAAGTGCACTATTCAAATTAACGGCACAAAGTAAAATGTTTTATAAAATATCCAAAATACCACTAGAACAGTGTTATATATTTTGCTGACTTGTGTACTTGCATTATCCCAAATGTTTCGAAGAATGTTTAAATCCAGAGAAATAAGCAATTTTAACTAGTGACACGGAGCGTGTCCATAGTGTCATTGTGTCGTCTGCCATTGACGTCACACACCCTCGATTTCCGGTGTTTGTTTTTTAGAAAACATGGAAACACCAAAGATGCGTTAATATGTTGTGCGTTTTAATAGACAACCGCACAGAGTAGCATTATAACATAACATTCAAATGCTTTTCCCCCACTACGCCACGCCCCAGAAGGAGCGGAATGAGGTCGACTGTGGCATAATACAAAGTCGGGCTTTGAGGCGCTAAGTCACGCTCGTCACGGCTTCGCTTCGACGGCTTTCAGCCTCACCATGCTTCATTCTACTACATTAATAAATTATTAGTTCATCCATGAACATGATTTCTGCTCGAGTCCTGTTGGATTGCGTCGGCTGTGGGGATGAAGAGACAACTCCCATGATTCCACACTCAGTCACAGCGTCAACTAACTACGACTTTGTTTGGTATAGCCTTATTTTGCAAAGCGCCATCTAGCGGCGACAAAATTACATTATGTTGCTTTAAAAATTGTTACAGACACGCTTTGAAAAAAGCGTAAGGTTGGTATTTTTTAAAGAAGGACAATTAGCAGATTTTGCAAGAAGGGAAATCATTTAAAAAAATTACCAGTAAAAACGTTTTATAGAAGTTTAATTTTCGTAAAGAAAGGCCACTGTACATTTTATTGATTTTTATAAATAACATAATGGTAAAAAATAGTGTAATCCAATTTGGCATAAAATTTTAAAGCCATATGGTAACTATGAGTGTTCCTCCAAAATGTGAAGTTGCTATAAAAAAACATTGCAGTTATATGCAATTTTGTTTTAGGCGTTCTACCACAACACAGCCACCAAGTGCCATCCAAAACTACAGAGATTTTTGATACATTTTCTGTCCAAATGTTACATTCTCTCAGTATTACTCCATCATAACAATCTGGAATCCTGAGATTCAGACCTTTCCGATGATATGTTTTTTTTCAAGATTATAAAAAGTTTTGATTGTTAAATACCGTAATACATTTTGTAATATGACACACCTAAGGGGTAGGAGCCCGCTAAAAGATTTTAAAGTACCATTTGATGTTCACAAGATGAATTTTGTTGAGGTTTAAGCTGTTCAAATGAGCTAAATATAGGATGAGTACTACAAACACGTGCTAGGGCAAAAAAAGGAAAAAATAGGAATTTTGTCACAAAGGTCCGAGCTCCTGTACGGTGTATCTGTTTTGAGGTGCACTTTGTCTAAATAATATAGTACTGCTACTACATAATTTTAACAACAAACAGTGTTTGTTTAGGAGTCTTAGACCTTTCCAACGATATATAGTTGTCATGATTAGCTTTGGATTTAATTGTAATATATTGAAGTAAACTTAGGTGTTCTGCTAGCGGGACGGTGAGAGTTAAGGGGTTAAACAACATGAGGATGAGCAAATTATGACAAAAAAAAATCATGTTTGTGTGAACTATCCTTTAATGTCTCCTTTTAAAATGGTACTGTGACGAACTATATGAACTGTGTTACAGGTACAAAATAGTCAAAGTAGTCCACCCATAAATCTGCATTATATTCTAGTAAGGCCTGTCATCAGTGTAAGTCTATGGAATTTTTGGGGCAAAAATGGACAACTAAATCAACTGAAATTTGGACATATTTACATTTTTAGTGAAATGTCAGGACTCTAGGACACACCATGAGAACCCATACTGTTCCAGGTGAACTTTTAAGTATAATTTTTGAAAATGTATGTGACTGACCCGGTACTCTGGGTCAGGGAAGCGTTCCTGAACCCTGAGGTAGAGTTGATGGAAAACCTGGCAGATGAGCAGGGGGCAGTAGGAGGCCGACTGTAGGATGGAGGTAAGAAGCTCAGACAGGTACGACTGCAGGAGGCTGGAGCTCTGCTGAATAATATCAGACTCAGTCTGCTGACGGTGCAAACCTGCACACCTATAATACAAAAAGACCCAGGAACAATTCAGAGTAAATGACCTTTACAAACCATGAAAGGTCTAATTGGAAGTAGGAGTCATCAAATTTGTTTTTGTCCTACCCTGCCTCTTTCAGTTCTACTTTACTTGGGTCCAATTCTACATATTTCTTTTCTTCAAAGATTCGGTTTATTATCGGGCCCAGAAGCCTGTGCAGATATTGCATCCCAGCCACCTGCCGTGAGAGAATGAAGACAAAGGTGCCTTTGTGTAATATTGCATATAATCACATTATGAAAACTGCTGGAATAAAATATAATAAAACAGCAAGAGGATTAAGCTGGAATAGATCTGCAACACAGCAAAAATGATGCTTAATTTAACATGAAATTCAAATTAACATATTTACTGATTCATGTTTGTCTTTACAAACTTTTCTCAAAATGTGGGCAGTTCTTAGCTACAATCAGACTTCATGCTGTAAGTCAAAAGTCTGGATTTCATATTCAATTTAAATCAGTTAAAAAATGTCAGCATAATTATTATACATTCGACACATATTAGGGCGATCAGACTTCCTTGTTTTGGGGACAGTCCTGGTTTTTGACACATAACACGGCTTGAACAGGGAGTGGGACTGTTTTACACAGCATTTTAAACATTCCCGAAAGTTCAAAATAATAAGTCTACTTAGGGGTAGTAAAGATTAATTTCCAAAAGCACAAACATTCAACAACATTTGAAAAGTTTAAAAAAGGTTACTGTATACAGTTACTGTATACTGTATACTGTATAAAGGTTACTGTATACAGTAAATTCACAATTTGTGAAAATAAAAATATAATACAATTTGAAAATGTTAGATTGTGACATTTTTTGTTAAATTTCATATATTTGTTGAACTAGTTTTGGTCAGTTTGATACACAAAAAAATTATAATTATTATTATTAATAATAATAGTCAAACCACAACAATTAAAAAAATATTGCACATGTTTTTAATTCATAGATCATATCAAATTCAACAAAATTCTGTTGTTATTTTTTTTACCACTGAACTAGGATTTCCCTGGTTTAAGAAATCATGTGGATTATATTATATAAGCATTTTTACCTTCAAAAATGATTCCATAGACTTGGATGCTAATGAATTACTGCGGAATAGTGTGTTGGGTTCAGCTGAAGAAAAACAAAGAAAATCATAGCATCAATAGCACGACACTGCACATGGGACTTAGAAAGCTCCTTACCAGTATGGGTGCTACTAAAATAAACAGGTAATTCACATGTATATGTTTCGTGTTTGTTTGCTTACTAGTCTTTTCCAGCTCCAGTTTGAACAGAACATCCAAAAACTCCTTGACAAGCCCTTGACACAAAAACAGCTTCACTAGATTATTAGCTACTTCCTGTCTGCTCTCTGCTGTAGTGGTCTCATCAATCAGCATGATGAAATCAGGCCAGTTGCCCTACAATTAACACAGTAATTTCAGTCACAAATGAGGTTATGCTTAAAATTAACTTAAGATATACACAATGCAACACTGTGAGCTAAAACCATAACACATTATCTACAAAAAACATGCTTGCTTGATTGCTTGTTCTAATGTGCAACATTTTAAAGGTACAGTACACCCCAAAAAAGAAAATTCAATGGTCCTTTCCTCATCCTCGTGTTGTTCAAAACCAGTATGACTTTGGAACACAAAAGGTACAGAAATGAGCAGATAGAAAAATGTACCATATATTTCCTTCTGTGATCCACAGAAAGAAAAAAGCCATTGACGTTCGGAACAACATACTGAAAGTGCGAGTAAATGATGTGAGAATTTTTGGGTGACCTGTCCCTTTAACATGAGCAGGCATGAATAAAGTATCCATCGCATGCATACAAATGAGATCAGATAACAACGAGTGCCACATTTCACAATCCATACACCAAATTATGTCTTGTTATCTTGTTACGAGGAATATGCCATGTGAATTTAAGAGATAATGCACAGGCATATTCCCTGAGATAAGGTTCAGTCCAAATGGCATCAGACTCACGTTGAGCTGAGAGCCGACCGACTGGCTGAGTAGCTCTGTGAGTGGCTTGTAATGGCTGGATGGCAACACAACCTCGTCTCGAAGCCTTAGCTGCAGACGCAGAGAACCCAGAGTTCCTCTAGGAGAGAATGAGAGAATCGCAGCAATACTAAATTATGTTACTGACATATAGTGTCTTCACTTTTTGGATTAAAATGTGATTTTAATGTTTGATTGATGAAAAAACAGTGAAAAAATATAATTAACCTTTAGTTTCACCTAAGAAAACATTTTGTGAGGGCTTACTCATAATGAAAAAACACAGTGAAACCTTTCCAGGAACTAAAGCTCAGCATGGCAGACAAACAATACTACCCAGAATGACTCCATTAAGGACACTGTTTTGTTCAGTGATACATAAAAAAGCCTAACAGTAAATGTTATTACTGTGAATGTGGGTGGCTGTGTTTTCTAGCTCTGCCATGATGGAACAGAAAATGAGGACACCGTGGCAGCCCAACTGAAAAACACAATATTGCGGCAAGCATTTGAAGACAATTTGGCTTTAGAAATGTATGTTTCACACTAAAGTAAAAATGGCACTCGGTTTATGCAGACCGCAGCCGCACAATCCTCAAAACAAGCTTGCAAACCTACTGCCCACGTAGGTGGCATCCAAATCACCATAAAAACTCTTGAAACACTTTATAAGCGAACCGCAAACACACTAAAACCCTCACAGGGAAGCCATGAGTCCATTTATTCAAAGACTTTGACTTTGCATGATGATAAGAAAAAAAAAAAAAAAAAAAATAAATAAAAATAATATAAGAAAAAAAAAAAAAACAAAAAAAAAAAAAAAAAAGTATGTGAAACATTCAACATTACACCAGTTCACACAAAATAGGTAAACAGGAAAATAATCTGTTTTGAAGGATTATATAATTGATTTTGAGAAAGTTAATATATTCAACCATGACAACTCTCAACTCTGTCAAGTTGTGACGCACGTAATGGATATGTCTTGACGACTAGTAATGCTCCACCCGCTGCCTGTAGTAGCAATGGAATTGAACGACTGCAACCACCCCCCCCCCCCCCCCCCCCCCCCCCCCCCCCCCCCCCCCCCCCCCCCCCCCCCCCCCCTGATGCAGACATGCTGCTGTGAAAATGTAAAATATGCTGCTGCATGAATAGGCACATATAAATTCCATAGCAGATCTAGATAGGTGGAGCTAGGGGAGGTGGAGGGTTTCAGAGGAACTTTGATGCACTCGATTTCAGCGAATACTGAACAAGACTATTTAAATGTTGAATAAGGAATCTCATTGGCTGCATAATCAGCAGAGGCCAATCAGCGTGTGCCATGTAGTAAATAATGTAATTGCTGTCACATTGCATGTGAAGGACCTATGAGCCTGCACCGTCTAGAGCCTCATGACTGAACTAGATATTTGAACTATTTTATGAATACTACTACTAATATATTTATTTAAACAATTATTAATAGCATTGACTTTGCAATAAACGGTAATATTAAGTTTATTATTAAATTAAAATAAACAGAATATGTATTTCTAATCATCATTTTGTTGGTCTCATCCAAAATCTTGGAATTCTTTGGATTTCTTTTCTATGCTGCATTAAGAAGTTATTTCAGAAAGCGTCATAATTAAAGAGATGTAAAAATAAATTTTGGGGTGAACTATCCTTTTAAGTTGCTACATTTTTGAACACCGCCCCCCCCCAGCACTGTTTGTAAGGCCTATGATGACTTAATATATTGCCTCCGCACAGCACACAAGATTTCAGTCTGTTGAGCATCAGCATTTTGTTTTCACACCAAACAAGCAGAAACTGATGCTCTGTTTACTTAACCACAGTTATATGTATTTTGAACAGCATAATTAGTGCTTTCATAGTGTAAATAGTATTGTGACCTATTTTCTCTTTGATTGCTCTACATGTAGAACTCACAAACCACAAAGAAGTTTGCAAGTGTGGCACCTGCTTAATTGACAAAGGGTCCAAGGTACAAGAAGGGACAGAAAATGTCAGAAGCCCTGGAGAAAGGGGTCTAAAAATATCCAATCTGTTATAGTCTCCTCTTGGGGTGAAATTTATCCCAGGCCCATTAAATCAAGATACTGCTATAATGAATGAGCAAATTACTCAAGACTTAAAATAAAGGTTTACCTTTAAAGGGATAGTTCACCCAAAAATAACTTTTCTGTCATTATTTGACGGGAAATCCCATAGTATTTTCAATTTGGGTAAACTGCTTTTATCACATTGATTCATAAAACACTCCACACTGAAATGTGGCACACAAACTGTTAAAAATGGACTGGAATTATCTAACATTTCCTCTTATTTATTTATTTATTTTAATTTTTTCGAAATATTAAGAAAACTAGATTTGTCATTATATGACCCTCTCAAAGCTTTGTTTTTTCCAAATAGCATTAATATTTTGTAACTTGCACATGCAGTCACTCCATACACCACATGCTCTCTCACTGTAAAGATGGGTAATACTCAAGGGAAGGTGGGAATTGGAAGAGAGTATGTGTGTGTGTGGTGAGTGCCGCCATAACAGCCAGTCACTGAACAGCAGGCAACAGATGGTAGGCTGTCAAAAATCCAATCAGGAAGAAGATGGTGAGGGAGTGAAGAGAGAAGAAAGAGAAAATAAACAAAAACAACAACAGCTTGATTTGTTCACTGAGATGAGAGCGGATCACCCAAGGGGAGCCAGAGATTATAGAAGCTTAACGGGAAACTTTTCATCAGGATGACATCAGAATGAAAAAACCTTCCTAAGAAAAATCACAAATAACATCAGGGACATCACAACGAAGCATGAAAAATAAGTTAATACGTTCAAAATAAAAAATAAGTTAATAACAATGTCTTAGATGATGCAAATATATACAGGGCCATGATGACTCAGAGACATGATTATCAAACAATGCTTTTTTTTGCTATTGCATGTGTGAAAAAAAACCCTACAGTCAAATAATCCTTTGTTCAGGATTGGCTGTGACATTTTAATTCCCATCTTGTTTTTAAAATCTGGTCAGAGTAGAAAAAAGTAAAAACTGTTTAGCAGGAACAGATGGTCATACATCAGCATATTCAAAGCAGCCTAAACCTGCCAATTTTGAAAACAAAATTGTGATAACATATTTTATAATATAGTTTAACATTCTTCAAATATAGCTTTTTGGTTTACCAAGGAACTGTCGATATCAATTTAATATTACAGCAGTCATTTCAATGTTCTTGAGTCTTCTATATTAAATAGTTCATGTAAAGTTTACAGACATAAATTACCATTAAAATATTGGTCTTAAGGTGTCTTTTTTTTTTTTTTAAAGAGTTGAATACTTTTATTCAGCAAAGAGCTTTAAATTGTATGACTGCACAACTGATAATAATATTTTCATTTTTTCATTTTATTTCGAACAAAGCACAATATAAAACAAAATATATAAACACAACAAATATGTTGCAGCACCAAAGAAAAACCACATCCCAAAGACGTTATAACAAATGTCCGAAAAGGAGCAGGATGAAGCAAAAGCTTATTATTTTTCCCACCCCATATACAATTCCATATCGTTCCAGTATATCTTTTAATATATTACATCTTCATATTTTTATATTATCTTCGTATCTTTATATTTTTATATATTCCTTACAAAATAACAAATCCACAATAACTTAAACACCAACCAAATAGTTTTTATCCAAAACAACCAGTCAGCCCACAATCACCCATCCTAATGCAATCAACATTATTTCTCCATAATAAGAAATGTTTCTTGAACAGCAAATCAGCATATTAGAATGAGTTCTGGAGGATCATGTGACACTGGACACTGGAGAAATTATGCAAAAAAAAAAAAGCTTTGAAATCACCGGAATAATATATTTGTTAAAATAAAATAGAAAACAAGTATTTTGAAATTGTCATAATATTTCACAATCTTACTGTTTTTGGTCAAATAATGCAAGCATTAGACAGGTCTTTCAAAAACAATAAAAAAATGTACCAACCCCAAACTTTTAAACAGTGGTGTAGATTAACATCCATTATTAAAAATCAGTTATTATAAGGGCCCAAGGCCCTTTTAATAGCTCCAAAACTTAAGATTAAAGTATCATATTAAAACTCCAAAATTTAAAGGCTAAGGTTCATATGAAGTTATTTCAAAAGTCCATCAAAATGTTACATTAGTTTTGGGTTAGTGTTTCTATAATATCTGTCAAATTGGTTTATATTAGGTCAGAGCAGGGCCGTTTCTAGGCATAGGCGAGCTAGGCGGTCGCCTAGGGCGCCACCAGCTGAAGGGGCACCAATGAGCGCACGTACTGGCACTTTTAGCAGGGTTGTGATAAAGAGTGGCACGGTCACCCTGAAATATGACTGCCACCCCCACTGGATCCCCCAACATTATTGGGCTAGAGTACTGTCAATCTGACGACGCCTGTATGCCACTAGATCAGAGTGCTGTCAATTGCTGCCTGATTGTTGCATGCTAAGTTTGCATTTGGAGCGCTCAATAACGCCGTTAGATCAGTGGGCTCTGTCAGTGCTTTGGCAAGGTAACACTTTTTTTTTCTTCCATGCAATAAAACTAAGTTCAAAGGCCAATTTAAAATATTGGTACAGTAAATAAAGTGCACAAAATCAGTATTTTGTTTAGGCAGTATTTGTGGCACATTTGTCCAAATATTTGTGGCAGATTTGTCCAAAAGGTGTGCGTTTTTTGCGCCAATGCATTGTTAAAGGATCAGCGTGTCTTGTAATATTCCCATATAAACTTTAACGTCCAATTAAAAAATATTTGTATAGTAAAATTCGCTAATTCACGAGATCAATACATCCTTTATTAGACCGCTTTGTCGAGTTAAATGCATCCTTACGGAGGTGTCGAAATGTTGAATCAATTCATTCACTTCCAACAGCGCTTAATAGGAGCAGCGTCATAGAGGGCAGAGCGTCACGTTATTTAAAGGGGACGTTAACGCGTTAACGAGTAGCAAATGATTAAGTAGCTGCATCGGTTACTTTTATGCCACTGATAAAGCTTTTATATGTAGTTTGGGGTAACAAAGGGGTTTTATAGGTTTGACTGAAATAATAATGCAATAACTGACACTTTAAATCAATGTTTCAAGAAACAACAACAAAAAATTGAACAAAAAACAGATAAAGACAAAAAAGTAGCCATTGATAATATCTAAACAATATGTAGTAGTATAGTATATAAAGTATCCAAATCAAAATGTAATAAAAATAATTTATGTGTGATTTATGTGTAAAATATGTGCAATGTCTTAGCCACTAGGGATAGTTACATATGGCTATACAGGCATCTAGTTGCAACACAATGAAATTACAGATACTAAATTGTGCAAAATATTTATCTTAACAGTCAATTTACAAATAATGCATTCGGATTTGTAGAACTCAATGCACTGAATCTCCACAAATTAGTGTGTTACTAGACAACCATTTGAATGTAAAAGCAAGGGGGTCTGAGAAAAATTGTATATTATATATATATATATATATATATATCTATAGTGTGGTGTGGGGGGGGGGGGTGATTTGCCTTAGGGGGTGGCAAATTGGCTAGAAATCGGCCTGGGTCAGATGAGTCAAATTGACAAGAGTTTGAAATCGAATAAAACATGTTAACAGAGGTTGTAACGAACCAAAAAATTTTGGTCAAAAAAAGAAATGAGTAAACGAAAAACGACAAAGATTTGGTTACATAACATTCTATCTTCTCTTGAGTTCGACAGAAGAAAGAAAGGTGAAACATGACGATGAGTGAAATGATGATAGAATTTTATTTTTAATTTTGGAAATACTCTATTATTTTTTATCTCTATGGACCCCCCCCCCCCCCCCACCCCAAACTTAAGGACAATAAGTCAAACTGTCAGCAATCTCAATGGAACATGCGGGTTAATCCTGAAATCATGGATATGCAGTCCATGTACATCCTAAATTCAATCCCTTGGCCTTTAAGAAGATATATGAATATGGAATGGTCCAATATTTTAAATAATAAAAAAAAGTCTACATATGACACTCAAATGCCCTTATCTGCTACCGACATTTACATAATATTACGCCTTGTCTACAAACATTGTGTAAAGGTGCTCAAGCCTGATCCATTTATTCGTGTAGAAGTGGAGCTTGAACTACGTGACTCGTAGAAAGATTTAGACAGTAAATTCTTCAGCACAATCATGTCAAGTGAATGAATAAACGAATGAATGAATGAATGTCAATGACTCCTTTGCCCATGTGGACACAAGTCTGTCACACTGACACGCTATGTCCCCAAAAACACTCTCTGTCTTAATCTACCCACAAACTCACACAAGCTCTCAGATGACGCATAGCTTTTATCATCACCCAACAGAATCCCCCTTACTGGAGTTTTTACATAAGCCTTTCCATCCCACTCCTCCTGTGCCAGCTTGAGATATAATCCCCTCTGTCAATCTACGTGGCCAAATGATCTCTTATGGGTGGAGAGGAGGGACGGAGGGGGAAATCGAGCAAACGAACAGAAAAAAATCCCAGGATTTAGCCAGGGAAAGGATTAGTACTTCCTGTCAACACATGGACCAGAACACACAAGCGTAACACTGCGAAAGCCTGGGAAGAGTGCGTAACAATCCTCCAACGTTAGCTCAGACTAATTCCCAGGGAAGTTGCACTTTCTTTCTTTTTTTTGCACGAAAGTATAGTTTTGTTATCCATTATATTTTATTGTCCTTCTGCCAATTGCTTAATGTGCTCTGCCACAGGCAACCATTAAAGGTGAATATTTGTTGCTGTGGCAACCAATGTTCAAGGTTTGCTTAGGCGGTGTGTATATTTGCCACAATTCCAAATACACTCACTCATATTCACTGTGTTTGGATTTGTCAGGCCCCAAGCGAAACCAGCCCTCCTCTTGCTGGGCAGACTGAAGCTTGTTGATGTTGAACAGGACCTGAAGGAAAACACATCAATTGATGTGACAATTAGCTGTCAAAGCAACCGAAGCTAAACACAGCAATTGGAACACTTATTATTGGGTGACAAAGGCAATGTCACAGTGAACATCTGTCAAACAGAGGCACAAACGCAATGTTATGAAACTGTGACTATGCTTCAATTGTTTAGGTAAATTCAGGAATTGCACTATAGTGCAATTAGTAACCAGCTATTACATAACTGAATTACAAAATACATTTAACTGTAATTAAATTACAGTTACTTATGAAAATGTTAACGATTACAAAGGCGGTTACATCTGAATATTTTCACACACATACAGATTTGATTGATTTCTTTCCCAAATTGCATTGACTGCTCTAAAATATATGACACCAATGTTTCAGGAGCTTAGGACACAGAATAGGACACATGCTTGTTCGATAAATGTTTTATTTACTATTTTGGTTTATGTATGTGCTTTATTTTTTAAGATGATCTGTTTTTCCAAAGCATTGTTACCAGCATTTCCTCTCATAGCTATGCAAAGATTTGATTTCAAAAACAGTATCATAGCTATTAAATTATATCTTGATTTTATGATGTTATGATAAATCTGAATTTAACAATCTCAAAGTAAAAAGAGTTGTTAATGTCTGATTTTTTGGTGGCTGAGCTTTAAAATTATATTTTTATTTTTTGCCTATTAGGGATTATAATTTTATATAATATAATAGATTTGTTAATATATATATATACTGTATATATTCGACCCCATTTCACGTATATATATATATATATATATATACAGGGGGTACGGAAAGTATTCAGACCCCCTAAAAATTTTCACTCTTAACAATATTGCACCCATTTGCTAAAATCTTTCAAGTTAATTTTTTTCCTCATTAATGTAAACACAACACCCCATATTGACAGAAAAACACAGAATTTATGACATTTTTGCAGATTTATTAAAAAGAAAAACTGAAATATCACCAGGTCCCTAAGTATTCAGACCACGTGCTGTGCCACTATATATTTAACTCAGGTTGCGGTCCATTCTTCTGATTCATCCTGTGAGTGTGGTCTACACCTTAATTTTGAGGGGGGGGGGGCGGGGGGGCGGGGTCCAGCTGTGTTTGAAATAGACTGATTGGACTGATGGAGAACAGCCACACACATGTCTATATAAGAACCTTCACAGCCTCACAGTGCGTGTAGAGGCAAATGGAATCAGAGGTCAAAGGAACTGCCTGAAGAGCTCAGAGCCAGAATTGTGGCAAGGCACAGATCTGGCCAAGGTTACAAAAGAATGTCTGCTGCACTTAAGGTTCCTAAGAGCACGAGCACAGTGGCCTCCATAATCCTTAAAAAGAAGACGTTTGGGACGACCAGAACCCTTCCTAGAGCTGGCCGTCGGCCAAACTGAGCTATCGGGGGAGAGAGCCTTGGTGAGAGAGGTAAAGAAGAACACAAAGATCACTGTGGCTGAGCTCCAGAGATGCAGTCGGGAGATGGGAGAAAGTTGTAGAAAGTCAACCATCACTGCAGCCCTCCACCAGTCGGGGCTTTATGGCAGAGTGGCCCGACACATGAAAGCCCGCATGGAGTTTACTAAAAAACACCTGAAGGACTCCAAGAATGGTGAGAAATAAGATTCTCTGGTCTGATGAGACCAAGATTAACTTTTTGGCCTTAATTCTAGCGGTATGTGTGGAGAAAACCAGGCACTGCTCATCACCTGTCGAATACAGTCCCAACAGTGAAGCATGGTGGTGCAGCATCATGCTGTGGGGGTGTTTTTCAGATGCAGGGACAGGACAACTGCTTGCAATCGAGGGAAAGATGAATGCGGCCAAGTACAGGGATATCCTGGACGAAAACCTTCTCCAGAGTGCTCAGGACCTCAGACTGGGCCGAAGGTTTACCTTCCAACAAGACAATGACCCTAAGCACAAAAAAATAACGAAGGAGTGGCTTCACAACAACTCTGTGACTGTTCTTGAATGGCACAGACAGAGCCCTGACTTAAACCCAATGGAGCATCTCTGGAGAGACTAAAAATGGCTGTCCACCAACGTTTACCATCAAACCTGACAGAACTGGAGAGGATCTGCAAGGAGGAATGGCAGAGGATCCCCAAATCCAGTTTGTGAAAAACTTGTTGCATCTTTCCCAAAAAAAAACTCATGGCTGTATTAGATCAAAAGGGTGCTTTACTAAATACTGAGCAAAGGGTCTGAATATTTAGGACCATGTGATATTTCAGGTTTTCTTTAATAAATCTGCAAAAATGTCAACAATTCTGTGTGTTTCTGTCAATATGGGGTGATGTGTGTAAATTAATGAGGAAAAAAATGAACTTAAATTTTTAGCAAATGGCTGCAATATAATAAAGAGTGAAAAATTAAGGGGGTCTGAATACTTTCGTACCCACTGTATATGAAGGTTCAGATGCAAAAGCCATCTAAGTGGCTTTTGAAATTTCATTCTAAATGTTTTTATTATGTTTATGTTCAGTTATTTCACTTTAATGACAATGAAAAGAACCTATTCATTGCCATTAAAGGGAAATTAAAGGGAGCCTGATAAAAATACTAATTTTAGAAGAACATTTAAAACAGCACTTAGAGGCTTTGCATCTGAACTCTTCAAGACATGGTGTGAAAAAGTGTTGGCCCCCTTCCTGATTTCTTATTTTTTTGCATGTTTGTCACACTTTAATGTTTCAGATCATCAAACAAATTTAAATATTAGTAAAAGATAACACAAAACGCAGTTTTTAAAATGAAGGTTTTTATTATAAAGGGAAAACAAAATCCAAAACTACAAGGCCCTGTGTGAAAAAAAGTGTTTGCCCCCTAAACCTAAAAACTGGTTGGGCCACCTTTAGCAACAACAACTGCAATCAAGCGTTTGCAATACCTTGCACAGACGACGATGCTACAGTGCTGTGGAGAATTTTGCGTCCACTCATCTATGCAGAATTGTTGTTAATTCAGCCACATTGGAGGGTTTTCGGGCATGAACCGCCTTTAAGGTCATGCCACAGCATCTCAATAGGATTCAGGTCAGGACTTTGACTAGGCCACTCCAAAGTCTTCATTTTGTTTTTCTTCAGCCATGCAGAGGTGGACTTGCTGGTGTGTTTTGGATCATTGTCCTGATGCAGAACCCAAGTTCGCTTCAGCTTGAGGTCACGAACAGATGGCCGGACATTCTCCTTCAGGATTTTTTGGTAAACAGCAGAATTCATGGTTCCACTTATCACAGCAAGTCTTCCAGGTCCTGAAGCAGCAAAACAGCCCCAGACCATCACACTACCACCACAATATTTTACTGTTGGTATGATGTTCTTTTTCTGAAATGCAGTGTTACTTTTACGCCAGACGTAATGGGACACACACCTTCCAAAAAGTCTCGTCAGTCCACAGAGTATTTTCCCAAAAGTCTTGGGGATCATCAAGATGTTTTCTGGCAAAACTGAGACGAGCCTTTATGTTCTTTCTGCTCAGCAGCGGTTTTAGTCTTGGAACTCTGCCATGCAGACCATTTTTGCCCAGTCTCTTTCTTATGGTGGAGTCATGAACACTGACCTTAACTGAGGCAAGTGTGGCCTGCAGTTCTTTGGATGTTGTTGTGGGATCTTTTGTGACCTGATTGGATGAGTCGTCGTTGTGCTCTTGGAGTAATTTTGGTCGGCCGGCCACTCCTGGGAAGGTTCTCCACTGTTCCATGTTTTTGCCATTTGTGAATAATGGCTCTCACTGTGGTTCGCTGGAGTCCCAAAGCTTTAGAAATGGCTTTATAACCTTTTCCAGACTGATAGATCTCAATTACTTTCTTTCTCATTTGTTTCTGAATTTCTTTGGATCTCGACATAATGTCTAGATTTTGAGGATCTTTTGGTCTACTTCAATTTGTCAGGCAGGTCCTATTTAAGAGAATTCTTGATTGCGAACAGGTGTGGCAGTAAATCAGGCCTGGGTGTGGCTAGAGAAATTGAACTCAGGTGTGATAAACCACAGTTTTAACAGGGGGGAAAGCACTTCTTCACACAGGGCCATGTAGTTTGGATTTTGTTTTCCCTTAATAATAAAAAAACCTTCATTTAAAAACTGCATGTGTGTTTATGTGTTTTCTTTAGAATCATATTTCCCCCAATTTGTTTGATGACTCGGCAAGATTTTAATGAGTAGTTTGGACAAACATGCACAAAAACAAAAATAAAGCGCAAAGCACGCCAGAAGGAGGGCCAGCACACTTTTCACACCACTTGCGATGTCTAGATATATATGTACTGTATATATATATTAGGGGTGTAACGGTATAAGTATTCGTATCGAAAATGTTTGGTATGGGTCTTTCGGTTCAGTATGCATGTGTGCCGCACGAATACAGTTTTTTTTTCTTCTTCTCAGGAAATTCAAATAATAAATGGCGTTTGACCGTCTTTTATGTGGCACGACAGATTGCTGTATAAACGCCTTAGAGAGCCGCTTCTGGGACGGATCAGAAACGTGCTGGTATAATCCCAACACAAGCACTGACTAGAGCGGCCGCGATCAACTCCGGTTCCCGTGTCTGAGCCGTGACGCAACGCAGATTTGTGCAGAGGCGGAGGAGGCGAGTGACGTGATCATTCCTTCCTCTTACTACAGTTTAAACACGACCTAAACCCGACGGAACATCTCCCATGCTCAGTAATTGACTCACAGTGTTTCAACCGCGGAAAGAATCAACAATTACCAGACCATGGAAATAAAAGGTCACGTAGCATTTAATGTACTAGCACGTCATCGAGTGTCAAGCAGCTCGTTGTTCACTAGATGAAAATTTAAGTCTAGATAGGAGCCTTTTGCGAACAATATTAAACCCTATACTCATTATATTTTACAAACCTGTTCAGTGCCTAATTAGCTTATGTACAGTATGTTTAAAGTAATCGATATGAAACATGCTAGGACAGCCATTGGGTGTACATGGATATGAATTTTAACAAATAGTACTTACGCTCATAGATTGTATTTTACGCTTCAGGTAAATTGTAAAACTAGCAGTTATGTGCACGTTATCATGTTGCCTACAATTTATTTTTATTTGTTATGTATTATTTTGTACGTTGATGTGTTGATTCATCTCTTTACAAACTAAACATAGGCCACTTAAATTTTCCGCTGGTAAGGTTGTGAGGCCTAATTGTAACCTAGTAAGTACACAAAGGCTCCCTATATTTTTAGAGCATACGCTGCGCAGAGATTTTACTCACTTGAGAAAATTTAAAGCTGTAACTGATGATAGTATTACAGAAGGGCAACAGAAGGAGCGACTTTGTTCAGTGAAACGTTCAAAGGCCACAATCAACAAATTGATCAACTCTATGCGAAGGAGATGTGGTGCACTGCGTGAGGCAAATGGTGCGTCACACCAGATACTGACTGGTTTTCCGACCCCCGACCCCCCCCCCCCCGGACCCCAATACAGTAAAACTGCACATTTAAGAGTGGCCTTTTATTGTGGCCAACCTAAGACACACCTGTGCAATAATCACGCTGTCTAATAAGCATCTTAATATGCCACACCTGTGAAGTGGATGGATAATCTCGGCAAAGGAGAAGTGCTCACTAAAACAGAATTAGACAGATTTGTGAACAATATTTGAGACAAATAGGCCTTTTGTGTACATAGAAAAAGTCTTAGATCTTGAGTTCAGCTCATGAAAAATGGGGAAAAAAATAATGTGTTGTGTTTATAATTTTGTTCAGTATAATTAGATGGGACGTGTGTAGATAGAGTATTGCTTTCAGTTAATCGTGATGAAATAAAAAAGCAACTTGGAATATAATGCATGAGTTCTATGGACTCTTGTCATCATGATATATGTTTTCTTCAGTTTTTTTTTTTGACTATGAACTGTCTTTGAATGGAAAAGAGCTGTATGACCATTTAAAAGTTATACCTTTGTGATCCACGGAAAGTACAGCACACTCATTTTGAACAATATGAGGGTGAAAAAAATAATGACAGAATTTACATTTTTAAATCCACACAATGTGTACTAAGTAAATGCTTTGTGAGTCTTTTAAACTGAGACAAATGTCAGCTTTAGAACATGAGGAAATCCTCTAAACCAAATCTCTAAATGCTCAAGAAAATGTCTGTACAGTCACCTTTCCCAGAAAATCGTTTCTGCTGACCAGATCCCAGTCCCACACCTCCACACTCAAAAGGCCAGTGTCAGAATGCGTCTCGTCCAGCTCAAACTCAAAACTCTCGTTCCACCGTGGGTAACAGGACTTTTTAACCACCTGGAGGAAGCAGGGTCATGGTAATCAGTAACAGACAGACAGATCTAAGTGTGTGGCAGATGAAATCAGAAATATACAGACACATCCTTACCGCGCTCTCATACGTTTTGCCATTGTATCTCACTCTGACAAAAGGATCAGAAGCCCCATTGCGATCCTTTTTTGCAAGATCTCTAGAAACCAAGCCGAAAGTACATAAAGCTATTAGACGCAAATCCAAATGTAGCCTATGAAGATCAAATCTCTGAATCCCCATTCTAGCAGTCAATGCCTGATTCACACACACTGACATGTTTTTTTGTTTTTGATTCAACATCTTTTAAATACATTGCCTAAATGGTATTTACACATCAAATTGCTAACCCAGGCTAAATTTCATGTGATGCTAGAGTATCTTGTTTCCATTTTTAATTCAGACAAGTATACCTTTGGCACTAAAATTCAGTATTTTTGTGGCACTAGCCATGCTAAATGGCTTGCATTCTTTCACTGATGCAGATGAAACACTCTATTAAAATAAAATACTAAGTGAACACTTTAGTATATGGACCAATTTTCACTATTGGCTTCTAAAGTACATATTCTAATCCTACACAATACCTAAACTTAACAACTAACTTACTAATTATTAATAAGCAGCAAAGTAGGAGTTTATTGAGGCAAAAGTCATAGTTAATGGGTTTGTTAAAAGCGAGAATTGGACCTTAAAATAAAATGTGACCACCACGAAAAAAAACCACTGCCCTAAAAATAAAACAAGAGTTTCCTATTCAACAGCATTAACATTTTGTCAGCATAGTATTTGAACTTGTATTTTGTGTTGATTTTGTATTGTTTTTATATTTTAATATATAGTTAAGGCCAATTGTTGTATTGCATTTATGCCGCCTGAAAACCTTAAAAAGCAAATTGTGAAACTTTATAACAAGGTCTTATTTGTTAACTTTAGTTAAAGCATTAGTTATGAACTAACTATGCCAATAGTGTATATATTTTTTTACAGCATTTATTAACCTTTGTCAATGTTAGGTAGAGAACCGTAAACTTATTACACTAACTGTAGCAGATACAACTTATGATTTAAAATGATAGTAAATGTAGAACTTAACATTAATTTTAAGAATGCTGTAGAAATATGGGCATCGAAAGTTCATAATTAGTTTTTTTTTTTTTTGGTATCTACATAGTTATTCTCAATCTAAAATAACTAAAAGAATTTCATACTAAAGGAAATGTAAATGTAATCATTAAGGAAACGGAATGCTGAAAGGAATCAGACCCGAAAGATGTATATACTTTGAAGAATTCTGCACATCGATTGATAAAATGGATATACAATCATAAAGATGCCACGAAAAAAAACAAATAACTAAATATGTTTCTGTTACAAATCATTTGCCGCTCCTCACAGTTCCTCACCTGGCCTCTAGGACTTGGCAGCACAGTTTTCGTGGAATATCTATATCTCCCAGCACCGAAATCTGGAGGTGAATCTCCCCTTGCACCTCCTCATCTGGGTCAATCTCTGTTAGGTTCATCCATCCATCTACACCTAAACAAAAAATGACAAGAATCTGAAAAAGGAGAGTTCTTATATCTGCCGTTGATGTTGATATGAATTATTTAGCAGGCAATCGAGTCATGGTAAGTTCAAGGACCCTAAAGCGATGTAGTTCACAGTGCCATACAGGAGCAGAATTCAGAGCAGTATTATTATGGCTTCTACTGCTCCATAACATTACTGTATACCTGCAAACACACCCATATGACCTGATAGGAGAAAATCAGTAAACATACGCATGTAGGCCTACAGTTGGGATAAATGTAATATATCATGTCCCTCCTCAGTATCTCTGGCTTTAAGAGGCTTAGGGTAATAGAATTAATGGCCTTGCTGTATTTCTACAGAATAAGCTTATGGTAGACCAAGAGTATTTACTGTTGGATGTTCATTAATGTGCTCTCAAATCTAATTCTTTATTCAGCATATTCAAACTGCTGTGTCACAATCAGTCATGTAACACACAAGGATGTACATTTCAGAGTTTTGGTGAATGGAAAGGGATGTAGTGAATAATTACTTAAATAAAATGTGTGTAGAAATATACTGTATATACATAAAACAAGCCATACTGCATATTCTTTTCTTTTCCACAAGTCCACCTAATGTTAGTATATGACCGTCATAAAAGTAACTAATAACTTTCTTTGAGGTATAGGCATTTAAATTACTTAATCCAAAGTGACTCAAATTAAACTAAAGATTCATAATTCATGCATGTATTCTGTGGGAAATTATGACTTTTATGTTTTACTGACTGAGCTACAGGTACACATTGTGTCAATGCAATTTCAGTTGTCTGATCAATAAAAAAAAGTTAAATATTTATGTAATTTTTATCTTTTCACTTTAGCCTTGCATGCAAGAAATACTGTCCCCATGATTAAGAAATTGTTCCTACAACTTATGTATTATTTTCCTTGTTTTAGGTAAATAGTAGCCATGGTTGCTAGCTATTTAATTCTTCCCTGACGTACACCATTGGCCCTGATTTTAACTCAATTAAATTGAAGGAATAAAATGTGGAAAAAAATTAATGAAATGTGGCCATGATTGAACTAAAACAAGAGAGTGAATTAATAAAACATGGCCACGAATTAGTCATGGGAATTAATTCTTAATTTGTGGCCATGTTATTTATTTTTTCACATGTCATGTGTGGGGCTCCATACTTTAGAAAGCTTCTGTATTTAGGATATCAAGGGTAGCAGCCACGTTTAATATATTTCACTGAAAGACTGACTCAAGGACCATCAAACCACTTTTGGCTTTCCTGATGTGGACATGAGGCTTGTTTATTCCTGTGGCCTGATAAGCATGTTTTCCTCTCAATTAGTATTCCAGATCACTCGTCAAGGTCCATTTTCCTTTATTGCTCTGGTGAGAAGCCCAAAAATAAATTGGTCCTGCCAAGGAAAACCGTTCCATTTAGCTGAATGGAAATAACGTTTCTGCTGCTTTCAGTTTATTCTGTGGAACTGAACATCATTATAGCATCTGATTATGCATACATTGCATATATTTGTTTGAAGCTCAGATGTAATTTGTATCTTCAATACACCAGACAATACTGCCAGATTTAAAAGAGAAAGAGAGAGAGAGAGAGAGAGAGAGAGAGAGAGAGAGAGAGAGAGATGACCTTAAGCATTCCAGGAAATTACTATTTGTTGTTATCCGGTATTGCTCAAAAGAAATAAACTGAAAAGAGAATGGAATGCAAAATCACTATAATAGCCTGAAATAGCACATTCTTCACTTCAATCATCCAACCACTAAAATTAACAACATAAATATGACATTCATACAGACGAATTTGTCCGCAAACAATCTTTTTAAAGTAAAGAACAGAACCAGGAAAAATAAGCTAAAGTTTAACCTAAATTTAACTAAACAGCTATTTTCTAGAAGCAATTTTTCCACTCATATAGTATTCATGCATTGAGACAGCTTCACTGAAACGAGGTATAGGAAGCATTGGCTGACAGTTAAAGGTCTGCCTCATAAATATGTTCAAAAACAGTGGCCTACACACACACACACACACATGCACAGGGCCAACCTTTAAAGAGTCAAGGTCTCTGCTTCAAACAGATGCTGAGCCACTAGCCAAAGTCCTTTATAATAGCATGCATTCTTCCCTCATCTACACATACAGGCTAAATATATGTATGTACATCTAGTATGAAGTGCTTTTAGCACATTGCTAATGTTTTTAGCACATCACTGGGTTTTTGCTACAATGCTTTGGGTGGCAATACTTTATTAAAACCACATTACAGACATTGTGACATGAAAGATTTTTTGTAGGGGGTTCATATTTCAACAAAAAAAAAAAAACAAAAAAAAATATATATATATCTAGTTCATTTTCCTGATAATGATATTTCGACACATTTTGCTAAGTTTTTTGGTGCTGGTAGCTTTGTTTAGGCCTATCATGACAGATGAGTACACGATGACTCACAAAGCTTTCATATTCTTCATATCGCTGTGCAGTGGTTAATTCGCAGCACTGACAAAATGACTTTTTGTTCCATTAAGAGGCCATTTCTGCCCTATTAAATTGATTCCAATGGCCTTATACCTTCATAAGGCCATTTTTATTACCCTTGGTTAAATTAATGATCTATTGTTTAGGTCAATTCTTAAATGTAACCATTACATTCAATTAGAATAATAAGACACTTCAAATGAAATGAAATCAGTATCAAGAAAAATGCACAGAAGCTGCATCTAAAATAACATTTAGGTGTTTCATTTATTAAGATGGAATAAATGCATTTACACTGCAATTAAATAATTCTGTAGGATTAATGTTTTAAAAATGTTAAATATTGAAACATAAAATTATTTATAACATGCAATGATATTTTAACTATGAAACTAAAACCAGTTGTAATGAGTGATTGTTCAACTCATTCATTCAAACGATTCATTCAAAACAGGTGATTCATTCAGAAACAAAATTATGACTTATTCACAGTGTTGCTCAGAAATGTGCAGTGGTTCTGCTGTGTCTTTGCTTGGAACTATTTTCATTTCGAAGGTGTTTTGCTTTTTGAGTGTCATTCTCAACAATGTCAGTTTGCACATCCTTAAAACAACAATATCGCACACCCCTGTTAAACGGCTGCTTCAATAAAAAAAATTAACTGATCATTCTCCTTCAAGATGCACACCAAAAAATGCAGGGGGTAAATGCAAGTAAAATGATTTATCTAATATCTACTGTATCAGTGCTTGCACATTCTTCTTTATATCTCTATTCTAAGAATGTCATAATTAGAATGTCTATGAAAACCTGCATAATAAGCCACCGTTTCCCTTTCAGCTAATTATTACACACCATCTCACGCTGCTATCGTTGTGTGATTAGACTATGATTTGACTTATAGCTAACTTGAATGTTCACACCCTGTCAAACCAAAGGAAACTTGAGCGCAGGGCTATTTCTGTTCTCTGTAGAACATGTCCTTTCACTAAATGCTATTTCAGAGCCCTTGGAGAGAAAGGTTATGTGAGGCCATTTGTTTGTTATAGCTGCAGAGAGAGTGAGGGTGAGAAGAGAACCAGCATAAAGAGTCATTTAAAAGTCAATGAAGGCTGACTTGAGTTACAGTTACTGTCAGATCTACAGATGCATCTTAGAGATTTATTGGCTCATTTTTTTATCATATCAGAGCCGGGCGCGGTTACCTGTGCCCTTTCTATCTCTCACTCTGTATCGTCATCCCATGAGATTTGATGTTTTTGACAGAAGTCACTTATGCTCACAAAAGCTGCATTTGTTTGATTGAAAATACAATAAAACAATCGTATTATAAAACATTATTACATTTAAAAAACTTAAAATAGAGCAATTTTCTATTTTAATTACTGCTTCTCCAAACTCGTTTTCAAATTCACATCCTTTAGAAATCCTTCTAATATGCTGATTTGGTGCTCAATTATTATTAATGATTATTAATATTGATATCAATGTTGAAAACAGTTTTTGCTCTGATAATATTTTTGTGGAAACTAAGGATTCTTTGATGAATATCAAATTACATGAAGAGCATTCACTGGACGTGCAACCAGGAAATGTGTTGTAACATACACATACATGTCTTTACTGACACTTCAGATCAATTTAATCCATCCTTGCTGAAAAAAAGTATTCCTTTACTTTCTTTTTTTCTTATTTACCCCAACTTTTTGAATGGTAGTGTATCATGGCTTTCACAAATAAATAATAAATAAATAAATACATAGCCATCAAAACGTTTTCAACACGCTAAGCTAAGAAATGTTTCACAAGAATCAGCATATTAGAGTTTGAAGTCTTGTGACACTTTGACACCTGGATCTAAACATTCAGCTTTTGGCTATCACAGTTACTTAAACATATATATTATAGATATATAGATAGTTTGTAATATCCAAGGGTAGGGAACCAATAGAACTGTTGCGGGCTAGATTTGAACCAGCATTACCCACATGAGAAGCAAAGCTCAATATGTTGAGAAGTGCACTACCTCTGACAAAACTGCTGCAGTCCTGAAACGAGGCTAGGGTTGCTGGTCTCTCGATCGTGTTTAGGCTATTGTTAACACTAACAAGCTGAGCCGCATATCCAAACAATCATTATTATACCCTATCTCTCTGAGACACCAACACAGTAAACTAAACAATGTTAATGAATGGTGTCATTTCGCTTTTCTATTCCATCACGGATGGCCTGCGTTGTGTGACTAGTCATCAACACGTCACAGGGGGTACAAAGAGTGATCCTCTCTTCCATTTTGTGCCATGATAATGGATAACCCTGCCGTGTCCTTGCCCCTCAGGCACAACACACATGAGTTGCAAGCCCAGACAACCACAATGACTCACCAGCACCATTCTCAAAACACCACCCCACAGGAACCCCACTAGTACACGAGGCAGTCCTACTACAGTTGATTTAAAGTCAGTTCATGCAGTTTTTCTATTTTTCTCATCAGTATTGTTGTCTTGTTTTCAGAGTAAATAAATTACATCTGCTTGAGAAACACTTGGTGCATATTGAAGAGAATATGACTGTGACTCATTCCATTCCCTAGTTCTCTATGTTGTGAATCAATATATTGTGAACATGAATTTGGGACACTGATGACTTGATTACCTGTGACACACGTAAGCAGTCACACATTAAAACGCAGCTGGTATTATTAACAACATCCCTGTGCATCATGGATCCTTGCTGTAGCTGGAGTACTTTGGTGTACAAAGGTACATTGCTATGAAGTGTATTTTCTTTTCCTTCCATCTTCAGTGTCACATGATTCTTCAGAAATCATTCTAATGTGCTGATTTGCCGCTCAAGAAACATTTCTTACTGTATGTTTATTAATGTTGAAAACCGCTGCTTAATATTTTTTTGATGCATTTGTGTCATGATTCTTTGATGAATAGAAGGTTCAAAAGAAGAGCATTTGTTTGAAATAAAAGTCTTTGATTGATGCATCCTTGCTCAATAAAAGTTAATTTCTTCTAATTCATTTCTGAAAAAAAACATACTGAATGGTAGTGTAACATGCATGACGTGCACATATTAAAACGCTAAAATTAAACATAAATAAATTAACAATTAAATAAATTCCTACAATAACTCCTTCAAATTCCTACATTGTGACTCCTGTGTACGTTTAAAGGACTGTTCCCCTTTAAAGCAGCACTATGTAACTTTTTCTGTGTTCAAAATTTGCAGAATGTATATAATGAGCGAGTACATCATGAATTCATCTTCCAAACCGTGTTTTTTGTCTTTTTCCGAATCACTACGGTACACTTATAGTAAGTACTTATATTTGGACTATTGTAGCCTGGTCGGTTCTGTTCTGTTTATTACCCGCTAAAGCGCCAAAAGTTACATAGTGCTGCTTTAATGCACATTAGGAATGAAAGATAATTACAAAAGCAAAACAAAATAAAAAAAATAAAGCTTTATTTAAATACATTTGCACATTTGCACATCATCTGCATTGCTGATAAGTGAATAGAAGACAAATGGTAATCACTGATTTTGACTGTGCTTTCTGGGATTTTTTAGGAAGCCAATGTTGTTTGATGGTTGTTTGTCTTTTAATGTAATCTCTGCTTTTTCAAGCTCTCCATGGTCAACCACGTATACAGTCCTTGACTACTCAAGTTGGTAGGGTTATTCCTGCCAAACTTACACTCTAAAAAAAATCTGAGGTAAATATAACCCAGAGCTGGGTTAAAAAGGGACAAACCCAGCTATTGGGTTGTTTTGACCCAGCGGTCAAAACAACCCAACCGCTGGGTCAAAGCAACACAATAGCTGGGTTTGTCCCTTTTAACCCAGCACTGGGTTGTATTTAACCCAGCATTTTTTAGAGTGTAGGATTATGAATAGATGTGGCAATATTAACTAAATATCTTGAGTAAGTGCCACACACTTGGCTTTAATCACATCACAAACAATGCACAAGAAATCAAAATGGCGCTTAGGAGTTTAAAATCCACTTTTATGACCATATGACTACGGGTCTGACTTGATTATTTGTCACAGCTTTCTTGCAACACTCGTCTTGCTGTCTCAATCTTGTTGACACTGAGAAATGCCTTGTTGGCTCTGGATATTGATTTCCCATTTCACCACAGCGAGTGAATAAACTGTGTAAATAAATACTCTCTAGGAAATACCCTCGCTTACCTTGAGGTTTAGCAGTGAGAAGCTCCTTACTGATTGACACCTTCCCAATTACATCATCTCGGCTGTGAACAGAACAGTTTTTCAGACAGCAGGTATCCATCAAGCAAACATAAGTACTAAGCATTATATGAATCACAGTTACACTGCTGTTAAATTTAATACGCTTAATTGTATCAGTAGTTAAAAAAAGTGTGTGTTTTCAGAAAACAGTATTTTTAAAGAAAAATATCACACTTCACCTTCAACCAAGTAGTACATAGATTAGTGTAGGTTCAGACCTGAGAGAGTCCTCATCCAGGACATAAAAAGACACCGTACGAAAGTAGGGAGGAAGATGGACGGTGTATTCTTCACCCCAAAATGGAGACAATGTCTTCCATATTGTTGCTGTCCTAAAAGATGAATGAAAAAAACAAAACAAAACAAAATTATTACTCTGCACACAATGTGGGAAAAGTTAAAAAATCATCCTGGTGTGTCTATAAATGAAAAATGCCATCCTCTGAAATATTGGACATCAACATTTTTTTTTTCTTTTTTAAGAACAACCTAAAAAAGAATGCACTAAAACTAAACAATTTAAAAAAAAAAAAAACGTTTTTAACTGAAATGAAGCTTAAAAAAACATAAAATATAATTATTTATACTAAAGCTTAATTTTAAAAATGAAAATAAGAAATGCATTGGCAACTAAATGAAATAAAAAAAAATACTAAAATTACTAAAACTGAAAAATAAAAGTTAAAAAGCTAAATAGAAATATACATATAAAAAAAACCAGCAAAAGCACATGGCAAAATCACTACAATTTAAATTAAAATATAAATCTAAAAATGAAAGCTAACTGTAAATATTACAATTTAAAATATGAAATACTATAAATAATACTAAAACAACACTGATCTTACTAGTATACATCATACATATCTCTAGTCTAAATGAATAAAGAATGTCTGGAGAATCGGTATAAAGATGATGATTTCTATTTAAACAATAACAAAACCAGACAGCAGTTTTATTTTAACCACAGTGATAGGCAGACAGGTGGTTTGCATAGAAATGTCAATATCTGATCAGAAAAGATTAGCGTTTTGTTAATCTCTTAAGGCAAATATGTTTCGTAAAGACAGCATATCGCATTTTCACTCTTGCGGCAACAGACTCACAAGGCTTATTTACTGCGGTAAGGATCCTGTGGAAACAAACATCAGACTACAATCCATACTTAACACTTATTTACCTTCAGATTTGGTATTCCAGGGAAAGAATGTAAACTATTGACCCAAAAAATCACTGTGGCTCAGAAAACACTCACACTCAGTATTGTTCACTGTTGATATCAATAGAGTGATTGTTAAACCTTTCAGTTCAGCTGGAAAATAAATTCTTTTTATAAGCACTCGGAATAAAGGGAGTCACAAAAGAGATGGTGGAGTGAATAACAAATAAAACAATGTAATAAACAATGTTGTTCAAAATGCTCTCAGTGGTTCCTAGCAGGGTTTTCATGCATATAAGATGGATTTTCATTTCTTCTACCTTCTACCTCCTACTCTTAATTCCAATGTCCACACTGTACTTACGGTCACAGCATATATTTTGCTTTTTGAACCTCCACCTCAGACTCCTCAAATCGTAGGTTTGTTTAGTGTGACCTATAGCTGCCAAATGTGGAGGTACACAAGCTCTGGTACAACCACACAGCAATCTATGGAACAGCAGAGATTTCAATTATGTGGCACAAATTAAATCATACCTACCGAATTATTGCCTCATTATCAATTTTCACGATGCAGTATGGATCACTGCTTCCAGTTCTGCAAGTGAAATGAACAATAATGTTATTGCATACTGGCAATAGTTATTAATCTCATGATCACACATGATTGGTTTATGCAATCAAGAATTAATTACATGCTAATTATGATGCTGCTGCTCTCATATTTAAATATAGAAAGATATTATACTTTTATGGTTTAAAAGGTTAAATTAAAAATATTTTTGTCTTCTTATCATACACTTCAAAAGTAATGTTTTAATTATAACTAAAAAAATATTTTATAGCCTCATTCCATAGAAGAACCTTTTAAAGTCCCACAAAGAATCTTCCTTTCTGGAGCTTTAAAGAAACCTATATGAAACACCCTTATATTTTACTTAACATCATTATTTTAATAATTCGTTAATATAGTGAATATTTTTAGTTTCCACTAGAACCATTATCAAGCCACCATGGTAGTTAATGAGATTCGAAGAAAGTCATTTAATGGGTGTGTTGGGTATTATAGTTTTTTTCATTACCTAGGTATTATAAATATCATGTGGGTTATATTGTTTTTTTTTTTCCTTTTAAAAATATCATGATATTCCTCATCGATCTAACGTCATTAAGCTTAAGGAGAGCTGCTGCACATGACATTTTACAAACTGAACTAACCTTGTCATATAAAAGTCAAATTATGTCATATTTTAAGAGAATTATTGATATTGACATAATTAGGAGGATCTTCAAGGGTCCTCTCTATTATAATAATTTCCTTTTTTATGTTTTTCCTGTTTTTTTGTTTGTTTGTTTGTTTTTGCACATTGTTCTCTTCCCATTACTTTGTTGCTCACACAACATGACTTTGATTTGGCATAAAAAATAAAATAATATTTCACCAAAACTTCTTCATGGACCCTTTTCGCAGACTGTGGTGTGTTTCAATGATCATCTGCATCACATTTTCTTTTTATAACTACTCTTTGTATTATATTACCTTTGCATCAAATTACAAAAAAAGTAAAAAATAATGCTGCTGTGAGGAAGTTTCAATTCAGCAGTTATAGTAGCGACCGTAAATTTGATATTGTTCTCTCTTCTGACTAACATTATCAGTCTCGCTCTATTTTTCCTCTTTTTGAAATTCATTAAAACACTGAGTTTTTCTTTGCTATTTGAGTAAATAGGAATGCAAAAATATATTTGATGTAGTCTCCCATTCACAGCTGTAGAACTTTGCCCAACTATGATGACTTACTCTTCTGAAAAACCCTGAAATGTGAAAAGGTTATATTTAATTAAACATTATGCTAAACTACTTGCAGATCGTTTTTTGACTTCATCCTGTACAAACCAATTAAGCAAATTCCACTGGGATGAATGGCAAATGCTAACACATAGACTCCTAGGAACTATACACTCCTCAGCTTTAAATTTCAGATATAAAATCATGACGTCCTCTTCTTTGTCACATGTAAAATACCTTTTTGCATCTATATAGTGGGCATTTCCAATTTAAAAAAAATTACTCCTATTTTCATTTCGACATCCCACTGTCTGATAGGTGAGCATTTGTTCATTGCATGCCTTCTCAGATGAGCCGTGAATTGACAGAGAGCATGTGTAGAGATGTCTGTTGTCACTGTGAGGATATTGAAATTCCTCTGTGGAGGTAATGACTGCCCTTGGCAACTTTGGTGAGCTGTATGAGTATTTGTGTGCTAGCATGTGTGTGTGCGTGTGTGTGTGTGTGTGCTGAGGGAGAGGAGAATGAGTGCATCGTGTGGTGATTCATCTTCGCCTGTTGTTATCAGTGTAATAGGGAAACCTGTGGCTGTCAGAATCAGGTGCTACATCAAACAGCACTGTAACTTGGCAGTTGAACCACATACTATCATTCTCATGCCACCTGCAAGAGATGATGACAAAAGAAGGAAGAGGAGAGATTCCTTTCTCATTCTCTCTGCTTCTCTTATCTTCTGTAGCCATGATGTCCTGTTTGGGGAGTTTGAGACCCCAGAATCATTTCATTAGTTAAACACATACTTGAAATTTAAAGTCAGCATGAAATGAAAATACACTCTATTTTGTAAAATGAATCTTTGACCATGCAATTTTTATTTAAAATGTCATCAAAACTCAGCCTTCCAGTGGAAACGACAGACATATGTCAAACTCCTCTAATCATTTAGTTCACTTAAGATGCCAGATGACTCAACTGCCAGATGAGTCCTCTGCACAATGTGACTTTGCTGCAGCCTGGATTTGAACTGCTGGTTTTCGTCTGGCCAAAGGAGAACTGGCCCCCCGACTGAGCCTGGTTTCTCCTAAGGTTTTTTCTCCATTCTGTCACCGATGGAGTTTTGGTTCCTTGCCATCACTGAATTCAATGATGAACTGCCTTTAACTGAAAATTGAGTGATTACTATTGTCATTTTGCATTATTGACACACTATTTTCCTAATTAATACTGTAAAGTTGCTTTGACACAATCTATATTGTTAAAAGCACTACATAAATAAAGGTGACTTGACTTGACTTAAACCCGGCCCTTCACAATCGTTCGCAAGTTCAAATTCCTTTTTCAACAACATGGAGAGACCCGTCCCCCTTTTCCCCTTTTCTTTTCTTTTTCAATAACCTGTTACAGTTGGATGTACGTCACAATACATAAGAAAAGATCTGTCGCTATGTTCATTTCAATATGACTTTAAATAACAGGTTGATACTTCTTAACTTTATGATAAAAATGCCACCTGACTCAAACATAAACTATGTAATAAGGACATTTTTGTAACACTTTACTTGAAGCATTTATAGAAGGTATTATTAAAGGGGTCATATGATGCAATTTCAATTTTTCCTTTCTCTTTGGAGTGTTACAAGTTCTTGTTGCATAAAGAAGATCTGTAAATTTGCATAGACTAAAGTCTCAAATCCAAAAATATATTCTTTATGAAAGTTAAGATTTGTCCACGCCCTCCTAAAATGCCTCGTCTAAACACGCCCCCACATATCTACGTCACGATGTGAGAAGATTTGCATAACACCACCCAAAAGTACACGCAAAGAAAGAAGGCGTAACTTTTATTCTCGCTGAAGTATTGTTGTTGCCGCCGCCATGTTGTGAAGGCGCTTGTGTGTTTTATTGTGAAAGCGAAACTACTTTGTTTGGCCTTCTAAAAGAGGACGATATCCGCTTTCTTATGTCATAGAAAAGTCGGTCCGTGCGGCGCTTGAGGAAATCTCAACTTTTTGTCTGTGGATCGCCGGATCGCTTCTCCACCGTGGACCGATAGCGGAGTCCCAGCCCGGGTCTCACTGGTGTTGCCGCAAGCCCTCCCGACCCTCCTTCGTCGAATTCGCCAGCCTTATATCACCTGTTCTCCAAGCCCGGCCCGCCTCTTCACACTCAATCCGCCTCTGCTAACGCTATGCTGCGTGTACCACTTCTAGGCCATTCCAGCCTCCGCTCACTCAATGCCGTGGTGTGTGACGCTGTTTCATTGTAAAAGCGAAACTACTTTGTTTGGCCTTCCCTAAAAGAGGACACGACTAGAAATCGTGTTAATTTTATTTACAACACTCTGTTTCGCAATAAGTTTAAACCCAAATATATTCAAATGTGTGCAGCGCATTTTTTGGAGGACTGTTTACTGATCCTGGTACAGTAGACTACAATGCCGGCTGTTCGACTCACAGGCTGTAAGTACGTTTTTATATTTAAAGAATTAGCCACTGATGTATTCCAACGCGAGTTTTGAGAAGTGTAGAGTAGTGCTTGTTGTTTGTTGTTTCTCGATCACAAATGCAGACATGGTTTTATGTTTACAGGGCGCGATGCAACGCAACGCGTAAAATGACAGTATAAGTAATTATAATCAGTAGTTATGTCCCCACTGGGTGCAACAAATGCCTGGTTTATAATGGCTTTTCATGTTTTTGTTTCGTCGCTTCTGGCCGGACAGGGCATCATCACAGTATGTTAAGGGGCGTAACATTTCCGTCACACGCTTGAGGTATTCGGGCCAATCACAATGCTCTGGATAGCTGGCAAATCACAGCACAACTCGCTTTTCAGAACGAAGAGCTTTGTAAAAATCGACACGTTTCAGAAATTTGGGGCATAGAGGAGAAACAATAATGAACAATGTGGAAAATAATGTGTTTTTTAAAACCTTAAACCGCATAAACACATTTCATTACACCAAAACACAAAATAATGTTTCTTTTTAGCAACATCATATGACCCATTTAATTTTGTTCTATATCAATTGTAGTGTAAAAAAAATGTATTTATATATATTGATTTCTAATACTCAGATTTTTATTTTAGAGTAAACATTTTGTTTAATAATTTAACTTAGTAAAATAAATAATAGAATTTTTTAAAAAGTATTATGTAATACACCATTCTGTGTTATAAGCGAATAAACCAGACCAGGTTTATCGGGCATTGTATATCAGCCTGAAGGGGTTTATTCTGAGATAACAACCGGCTGGATGTACGTTATCCTGCTTATTACATGGCTACTTGCCACATGAGTAAATAATTAGACACGAAATATTGAATAGTTGAAATATTTGAACGCAAAGCTTCAGTGAAGAAATCAGTTGCTAGCAAGTGGCAAGTTCAAACTACCGACATTAAGAGCTATGGTACAGTCATACTACTTATTGCACGGCATTTCACCACATAAATAATTATGACTATAAAAGATATTGATGTAAGATGAAACCAGGATGACATAATTAAATATTTGTACAGAGAATATTGATTTGAGTTTTAATATTTTATTAGCCAACCAAACGCAAAGCTTCCACGAAGAAACATTTTTCCCAGCAAGCGCATGCATTTACGCTGCAGTTTCAGTTACCCGGATGAGCATGTGTTATATTAGTTTTTACCGGTTTTTATCAGGGAATAACATACCTCGGAATGTGGTGCCTGACCAATCAGAATCGAGTATTCCACAGAGCCGTGTAATAAAATATAATAATATAATATGTGACCCTGGACCTTTCCATTGATGTATGGTTTGTTAGGATTGGGCCAAATTTCTGAGAAACAACTATTTGAAAATCTGGAATCTGAGGGTGCAAAAAAAATCTAAATTCTGAGAAAATCGCCTTTAAAGTTGTCCAAAGGAAGTTCTTAGCAATGCATATTACTAATCTAAACTGAAGTTTTGATATATTTTCTGCTAGGATATGTACACAAAGATCTGGCATGGACGGAATCCTAATGATTTTTGGCATAAAAGAAAAATCTATAATTTTGACCCATACAATGTATTGTTGGCTATTGCTACAAATATCCCTGTGCAACTTAAGACTGGTTTTGTGTTCCAGGATCACATATAATAATAATACATTAATTATTATTGTTGTTGTTATTTTATATCCAAGTTGATATATAATTACAAAAAATACAAACAAAAAATGATGATGACTGACAACAATATCTAGTAGGCCTATCTGATTGTATCTCTACTTATGATCTTGTAAATGTCCCAATCAAGGAACATTTATCTCAGAAAACAAGTGCTCATATTTCCTGTGCCTGGGTGCTGATTGCTCACCACCTGCTTGATTATAATTAGCTCACCTAAACAGTTCAGAATATGCAAGCTAATCTTTCCAGAACCTTGCAATCATTTAAAGAAATCCAAAAAGGTGCGTACTCTTTACTAAAGCTCACCCAGGTCCTGTGTAAATAAAGCATGTTTGTAGAGAATGTGTACAATCTTCCATTGTGCACTTTTGGCAGTGTCACCACAGTGTAAATGCAAACACTCCATGCAACATCTGCTCCTGCAGTTCGGCCCACCAACTAAACAGTGCAGCAAATTTGATAAGTGACTAGTTATTTAATCTAATCATACAAGGAAGTGGAATCAGTAACTCAGGAAGAGAAGGGTAGCGAATCACATTTTCCTCACATTGACATGACCACAGTGCTAAATGTTAATATGGATGACCTTACTAACCAATAAAGTAATTTCCTCACAGAATGTGGGAGAGCTGTCCTTTCCACAAATGATTTTGTGTTATTCACAATGGAATGCTGCCAATTCTAAACAGGGAACCAATTAACAAGCTTATTTCATTTATAATGCTCATTAAGGGTTTGTAAAGGGTGTTTATGCAGTGTTTTGGCATGAGCTTAAAAAAAAAATAAAGTGTAAAATATCTGAATATAATTGACTGAATCTGATGGTATGATTGATATACTGATGAATAATATCTGATGATTAAGAGAAATGCATTCTATTTTTTCTGTTGTGTATTTCGCATCTGTGCCAAAAGTGAACAAATTACACAATAAAACAGCTTTTTAACTTACATTCATCAGTTCATCAACCGTTCCGTACATATAGGCTATGATTTTCATCATCTCTAAAAAAATAACTGAAACATCCATTCAGAAATATTTATATAACGTCATATTTATATGATAATGCTCGTAATATAATAATAATATGTGTATCACTTGTAGATGCACTTTCATTTGTGTGTTCGCATACAGATATAGGACATATAAGCTATTTGTTCATGTTTATGATTAAAATGCCAGAACGTTTTTTTTTTATCAATTCATAAACAGTATTTGTTTTATACTGTAATCCATTGTTAAAAAAATAAAAAATAAAAAAGTAGCATGATTATAATTTTTTTCTTTCTTTTTTTAACTGGTACTATATGTAGCTAATATATATGATATTTCTGTCAAATCCAATACTGCTTTCAGTTTCTTTATCATCGTGTATACTGAACACGTCTTCCAACATATCTCTGTGCAATTCATCTTATAATTATCCCATAAAGTCATCAGCACTTACATGTCCTTGATTGGCAGGTTCTTTCCTTCCACAATCCTGATGAATAGTGTGCTTCGTTTAGCCATGCTGTCATTCAGAGAATATATCACGCGCCGACACTTCTTATTCCTTCAATAACACGCATGTTTATAAGCATTGCACAAATGGCAAATCAACTGTTCTATCAATAAAGCTTGTCATGCATAACGCCGTGCTGAGAAGCAGCACCGCCGGTCGGTCCAGTGGTCGTCTACACAATCCACGCGTTAGACACGGGTGGGTTTGATCTCTGTGGGTTGTTTGTAGGAGGAGTGACTGACTGGATTACACACTTGAAGAGAGAAGGTATTAAACAGACGCGACGCGACAAAACTACAACGCTCTTTTTCGAATCAACACTACTGGTTATAAACTACAAGACAAGTACGCGACTGTATAGGCGGCTTTGTTGAATGTTGTAGCTACTTTTTTGCGTCGCGTCAAGTGGAGACGAGGTGTGGCGCGACGCGACGCGTGAAATGAATTCTACAGTGTGAGGGGAAACGGAGTAATTTCTTAAGCCTCGACATTAACAAGAGCTAACATAGCAGAGATAAGCAAACAATGGTGTTCATATAGACTACTGAATAGTAAACACTAGGTATTTACTCCAGTAAATATTTCTCAGCGTTGGTTCATTTTTGAAAGTCAATTTTTGTTTCGATTGTATCTTGAAGGGCTGGCTACAGAAACCAGTTGAACATTTCCAGCGTTATTATTGTCTAATAAAAGATAGAGTTTATTGAACGCACGTTCTCGTAACTCTCTTTAATCGGGGGGCGCTTCGCTTTACATTAAGATCCCGCGCACTGGAAAATAACAAAAAATTCCCGTAAAAAAAACGTAAAAGCCGTCAGCTGGGGTGCCGGAATTATCGCCCCAGTGTAAAATTAACGGCCATATTAATAACACTAATCTTTTCCGTAATTCACAAAGAGGTGTTTTGCTGTCAGTTTACCTGGATTTTTTCTTTCTTACTTTTCTTTCTGTATTTTCTTCAGCTTTTTATGTTCAATAAGGAGCTTTACTTAAATACTGTGGAAAGTTAAGTAAAAATCATGAAATTATCATTAAGTTTGAACATTGCTTTAATTCAAATAATCAGCCGTAAGTGCAAAACAGTGGGGTAACAAAGGAACCAGCCTATTACAGGATTTTCAGCTCAATTTAAACAGTAAAATAACTATAAAACACAAAACGATTAAAATACTAAAGGTTGCGAGTGTATCTGACAACTGCCCTATTAAAAATGTGACAACCTGCCCTGACTTGACATTTACAGTTCATCTTTTGAGTTAAAATCTAGTACCTTCATTATATAGGCCAGGCTAGCTGACAATGGTCTGAATGTATGTCAGTGTGGTTTTATTGTGTTCACTTGGTTAGCCAAAGATATGATGATATTGGGGGGCATAATTCAGAAGAAAAAATGCCCTAATTTAAGAGGGTTTTGAAATAGATGTTTGAAACCAACATAGGAACACACATTTTGGACATCCATGGAACCGTTCCGTTACTAGGTTTCGTTTCTAGTGGGAAAGCGTTCTTTAGATTATTACAATGTTTTTCAGACTATATGAAGAAGAAGAAAAAAGGTTGTTTTAAGAACTGTTCACTTAAAAGGTTCTTTACTTTTTAGGGAACCCATACTGGTTCTTTTATGGCATCACTATGAAAACCCCCTTTTTTAACCAAGAGTTTATTTGAGGTTCCGACGCCTGTGCCGAGGCGTCAACAGATAGTGCTGTATAATAATACGTGCTACCCTACAAAAGGCCGTCACCTGATAATGAAACTATACGCCACCCATAAAGCGTACTCCCTACAGCCCTTTCAGGACGGAAGTAAGCAAACGATGAAGAGAAGAGTTTAAGAGGGTTTTGAAATAGATGTTTGAAACCAACATAGGAACACACATTTTGGACATCCATGGAACCGTTCCGTTACTAGGTTTCGTTTCTAGTGGGAAAGCGTTCTTTAGATTATTACAATGTTTTTCAGACTATATGAAGAAGAAGGAAAAAGGTTGTTTTAAGAACTGTTCACTTAAAAGGTTCTTTACTTTTTAGGGAACCCATACTGGTTCTTTTATGGCATCACTATGAAAACCCCCTTTTTTAACCAAGAGTTTATTTGAGGGCAGCTATCTACTTCCCTCTTATTTCTTTAATTAAAATCTTTATAAAGGCATTGCTAGATCCCTTTTTTTACTGTGGCACAAGCCTTGGTGAAATGCTAAAGTGCTTCTTTCTAATGATTCAGTATACATATCATTTAGTGTTAAAAAAAGCAGTAGAGAAAATGTTGCGTTCAAAATAGTGATTCAGAACATAAGAGAGCTGTAAGTGTAATATGTGTGCTTCCTTTTTCACAGAGGTATTATGCCTCAACACGAGTTATTTTTGACTGATAAGCTCATGATCTGACCAAATAACCCCAGTCTGCCATCATAATGGAAAGACACTTCACTTTAACTGAAATGACTCACATAAGAACAAAAATACTAGCAAAACTGAAAGAAAATATCTTTCTAGCTGTTTTTGAAGGCTGACAGCCTCACTAAATGCATGCAGCTGAATAAACAAGGTGGAAACGATTCCTTGATTATGGTCTTTGGAGGAAATCAAAGCATAGACTCGCACATAATGTCAGCACTCACATATTCTGATATGCACAAGTGCTGTCAACATGAGCAGGTGGAAGATCAGGAAGTGTTCCTTTATCATGGAAAAAGGAAGGGGATTCACTGACGAATCACAACATAGTTTCTTTCCAGACGGAGATAAATAAACAGACCAAAATGAAAGGGAAGTTCACACAATAGGAGTCTTGATTCAAAAACATTCTCAAACATGGTAAAATGTTGAGAATGTTTGAGAATGTTGTATAGGCTCCAGTGAAGTTTTCCTTAAAATTATATGTTTTTACAAAATAAAGGCGAACCAGAGGCCACGTAATTCATGCATGTGAGTGTGGGCACGGCTGACTCATTGATCCAGGAATACAGACGCACCTTTAGAGCTGTGACCAGAGGAGGGGATACGCTGTGTGGGCTTCTTGTGACTCACCAGTCTATCAAAGAGTTACCCAACGCAGCCCTGTTTTTAGATATAAAATGTGTGTGTGTGTGTGTGATGTAGTCTTCGTTTTAGGACAGAGGCTTTTCATCTGGAATATGAGGATATCCCATGTTTTTGCATATTATTTCAAGTAACACTTTACAATAAGCTCCCATTAATTAACAATTGCAAACATTAAATGAGCAATATATTTGTTACAGTATTCATTAATCTTTGTTAACATTAGTTAATAGGCTATGGGTTATGTTAGTTCATGTTCAGTATAGTTCACCCACCAAAATTGAATTTGCTGAAAAATTTACTGACGCTTTGGCCATCCAGATGTAGATAAGTTTGTTTCTTCATCAGAACAGATTTGGAGAAATTTAGAATTATAATTATCATTATTATTATTATCGTTAGCATTACCTCACTGGCTCATCAGTGGATCCTCTGCAGTGAATGGTGCCGTCAGAATGAGAGTCTAAACAGTTGATAAAAACATCACAATAATCCACAGTCCATCAGTGACTCAGGCCATTAGCTAAGGTTTTGTACAGCGAAAAGCTGCATGTTTGTAACATATTCATCATGTTTTAACTTTAAATTTCACTTCTGGCTAAAATATAAATCCTCTCAATATTGCTTTGTGCAGGGAACAGTCATCTAGTCTGAATCAGGAGAGAAACATGATTACAAACATGATATTTATTATCAGCTGTTTGGATTCATTCTGATGGCACCCATTCACTGCATTGGTGAGCAAGTGATGTAAAAAGTCATGATAAAATGTATTATGGGGTGGCGATTTGCAATTTGTACGGAAACGTAAGCATGAAGCCCAAGAATAAATCTGACCATCAATGGGGCATAAGCAGTTAAAAGTGGATTGTGTCCAAAATAAGCAAATAATAATCAGATTTTATATTTTAATACAAAGGTTTCCAAAGGTAGAATTTGAAGGCTCCACTCCCAATATTACAACTGTTCCAAGAGCTTAATTAAACCTAAAAAATAAGGCTTAAATTTAAGGCAGCATTATAAATAAACTTTTACTTCATTCAATACTGAGTAGTATCAACAAAAAGAGTAATTAAAATGAGTTACCCAATATTTGCTTGTTAAGAGTATAATTAAACTTTACTCGCTTATGAAGTTGTATTACAGTTAGGATGCTTCCAGAAGTTGACTGTATAGGCTTATTATTAAACATGCAGTTTTTATTTTCCAGAAACTACATGGAACGGCTGTACTTTTGACTGTACTCCAAAACTGTTTAAGCAAGATTTCAGCATAAAACGTGATTAACAATCATTTAGAAAACCTTTAAGGGGTCATATGATGCGATTAAAATTTTTTCTTTCTCTTGGTGCATAAAGAAGATCTGTAGTTGCAAAGACTAAAGTCTCAAACCAAAGAGATATTCTTTATCAAAGTTAAGACTCTGCCACACCCCTCTAAAATGGCTCGTTCTAACACGCCCCACATATCTACCTCACTGTGTGGGAAGATTTGCATAATGCCGCCTAAATTTTCACGCAAAGAAAGAAGGCGTGGTTTTCAGTAACCGCAGTTTGTTGAAGCCGCCATGTCATGGAGACGCTGTGTGTTTCTAGGCAAAGCAAAATAACTTTATTTAACACCCATTTATTTGCCTTCCGAAAGTAGATGTTTTTAGGAACTTTAGATTCTTTACAACAAACAGCAATGCAGTTATGGACGACCGTTTCGTGAACCCTAGGAGAGGTAGGTGCCTTCTGACTTTTGCTAGACATCTGGCGCTTCGGATCAGCTACTGTTTTGTATTCGTTTAAGTATTGCTATTGACGTTCAAACTTCGGAGTTTTGCGCATCGTGGTGTGTGTAGAGTGCGAGAGATGAGCGGAGAGAGGGCGGGGGTCACAATCACGTGGAGTCCTGTCTTAACTGTGCTTTGTGCTGCAAACACATACCACTTCATCACTGTGTCTGGTCACGTGACCTCGTTCCCTTTCGGGCTCTGCTCTAACATTTATTTTGAAAGATGAAGCTCATGATTATGGTAAGTGGCGTTACATTTCCGACACGTGCTTGTGGTGTTGCCAATCACAATGCACTGGGTCAGCTGGGCAATCAGAGCAGACTGCGCTTGTCGGAAGGAGGGACTTTGTTGAAGTGTTTGAGAGAGGCGGGGCATAGAGGACCTACAATAATGTACAGTATTTGAAAAATAAGGTTTTTTTTGAACTTAAGCATGTCAACATATTCTGTTTACACCACTAACAAAATAAGAATATCTTTAAAACAGCCAGCATATGACCCCTTTAAAACACCTGTAATATAAGTAAATTCATAACATTTTAACCTAAATGATTATGTGTATACATATAGCACATACACAGCCAACAAAGATTAAAACGACTCATAAAACCACTAACTAAGAGAATGATGACTAATCATGATTAAACACGAAAAAGAAAGAAAAAAAGAAAGTTTTAAGAATATTAATAATAAAAGATATCCAGTAGAATATGAGTTAAAAGAAACAAATTCACCTGGTTTGTTGATAAAGGGTTATTTAGACCTATATGACCCCCTAAGACAATAAAGGTTCGAAAACACTGCACTAGTAAATACTACAGTATGACTGTCACTCTACCGCATATTTCCTACTAAACAGCGCCATCTAGTGAATTTGCATGTTGTAGTCAGTGTAGTGCAGTTCTGTTCTATCTGTTCCTTTGATCGCAAACAATACTGAGGTCACACGAGTTTTCAAAAAGCTGGAAGATGATGACTAAAAAGAAGCTTTTATACCATTCTGGTTTGATACTACACAGGAAACATTTCTGAGGCAAAACAGCAATGTAACATATACAAGATGTGAGTGCCATAGAGTTGATGGGTTAATTTCAAGTTTACTTCCTGTCCTCTATTGTGCCTTGTAACTAACAATGAAAGAGAAAATACTGCAAAGTAGTTTGCTTTCCCCTGGAATATGCAGTGCAGTGATGGTGTCTTTGGGAGCTCACAGCTTTCGTGCGCCATCCTTGGGCAGAGTGGATGATGTGGAGTAATTTTTCAAGTCCGACTGGTAAGCAGGGTTGTCGTAGGGGTGCACACTATCCTTTAGGTTGTGGGTGTCATAGCGGGGGATACGGATTGAGTTCATGACTGAGATTTGCTTACCGTCTTTCTTGGTAGGCCTACAGCTGGATGGACAAGATTCAGTCATGTGTTAGAAAAACAAATTAAATTTGGACAATTAAGAAATAATATATGATAAAATATCATATATGTACACAAGTGTGATTTAAGTGTAATTTACTCACCAGGTAACACATAACATGATGAGGAGAATAAGTAAAAGCAGAGCCGCAGCCACACATAGGATAGTAGTAATTACAACCATGGCACCAGATCTCGCACTCAGACCATCATAAATAGTGTGAAGGGGTAGTACTGTATGAATAGATTATTAAGATAGCTATTAACTCTATTTAAGCTATTAGGATGACTCCAATATTATTTAGCAATAATTCAAAGGATTTTATATGAATTCTTACGTTTGGGAAGAGTGATGTTGCCAGACCAGTTTGACGAATTAACAAGAGCCCCAGTAGCATCGATTAGAAGATACTTGAAACTGTAAGTGAAAAATTGTTTCAATACATTAAAAGCAAACTCAAATCTAGCGTTTAAGAAGCTACTTTGAAACTTCAGTCAAGACACCGTCAATGTAAAGTGATTAAAAAAATCGTTTAAAACATAAAACTATCCAATGATTCAGATAACAATCTCCTTTAAGGACACCATTAGAGAAGAATACCAGCATTCTTGTAAATAAATAAATAAATATTGTAAGTCTGCGCATTAGATGTGGGGATTTTCAGTAACTCTTTCTGCAGGTTACATTGTTACACCAGTAGGTGGCGACAAGTGTTTGTATTTATGAGTGAATGATTCAGTGATTCCGATTGGTTCAAATGTACTGATTCATTCAGGAATGAATAGAACTGCTGTGTGTTGCTCAGAAATGTGCAAATGTTGGCTGAGCTTTCAACTATTTTTTGTTGAAGAGAAAAAACAAAGTAAATGTCAATATTGTGTCTAAATCTAATAAATGTCTTGTTTATTTAGCTGTTGTGTAAAAGAAATCTTATATTTGCAATTGTGCACTTGTGGACCTGAATATCATCACAGACATGCTGATATTTCGCAATGGCATTCTTGTTTGTGTGATATTGTTCAAATAAATAGTTGATAAATTTATCAACATATTAACATATTATATTAACATATTATTCACTAAAATGGTTTGGATTTTTAAAGGTGTGGTCAGTTTTGCATGAGGGCAAAATATTTCCTCAGTTTTAGTTTGGGTTCAAGTTTGTCTCGCAATTCACATCATGCCAACAGAACACTGTTTGGTTTGAAAGGGATTTGTGTGACGTTAACTGATAGTTCACCCCAAAAATGAAAAATGTTGCCATCATTTACTCACCCTCTGTCTTTCATCTTCTGAACACAATTTAAGATATTTTTGATTAAATCTGAGAGCTTTCTGATCCTGCTTTAATAGACACAATGGAACCGCACCATTCGAGGCCCAGAAAGGTAAGGACTCATTAAATATCCATTGACATCATGGTTCAACTGTAACATTTGCAAACAAAACAAAAATCCACACCGATGCGTTGTGGTACTCTGGAACGTAGCGGCGAGCGAAGACTGCCACTGAAGTTAAGAATTGTTGAATAAAGTCCTTATTTTTGTTTTCTTTTGCGCACAAAAAGTATTCTCGTTGCTTCATAAATTTAAGGTTGAACCACTGATGTCACATGACTATTTTACAACGTCCTTACTACTTTCTGGGCCTTGAACGTGTCAGTTTCATTGCTGTCTATGCAGGGTCAGAATGCCTCTCGGATTTTTTTTGCTTGCAAAATTCTCTAAAATTTACTAATGGGGGTGGACATTTTAGGCAATTGTTCATTGTGTTTTGCCATCGCTATGCACTGTAGTTCAGCTAAATGTATAGCTATCTAATGACCACATGGCATCAAAATGCTCTTTTATCTTAAAAAGGCATTTCAGAGTCAACACAAATGTATTATGGGTTTTTAGAATGGCAGCTTTGGAACTTTGTCTTAAATAATTTCTTCCATTCATGTTGCACAATACATTAAAAGGTCCTACCAAACGATGGATCCATCAGGTAATACTCCATTACAGTTGACGCCACTACAAATCCCATCAGCGCCGACTACGAAGTAGCAATCATTGGGGTACTGATTACAGGGGAAGTCTGACAGAAGTCCAACTCTGGTCAGAAAGAAGTTGTTTGATGATGGGTTGAATGCTGTTGGGTAGGGTGACAAGCTGAGGATGTTGGTAGTTGAGCTGTGTACTAGAGCATCAAAGGTGCCGTTTGCTAAAAGTGAAAGAGGATTGATAATGCAAACAGATGGGAGAGTTTGCATTAGATCTTTTCTTTAGCCTCTTATGCTCAATATGGCTGCATTTATTTGATCAAATACATAAAACAGCAATATTGTGAAATATTATTACAATTTCTAAAGACGTTTTACCTGAGCACAGCCCAGCCACCAGCCATATCTCACAGCCAGGGCACGACTGATTAAATACACAATACGGCTGCTTCAGTATCACTGTATTACTGGTGACCTTGGCTAGGAAAGCATTAGATGCAAGCTCAGGCTGGAATATCTGACCTGTAGACAGAGAAAAAGACTTTGAAGAGCCATTTTTAAAGTGACCTCATTGTTCCAACTTGATCCCCATTTAAGTCTGTCACAGAATAATAGCAGGTTCAGTCTGATTCACATGCACCTGTCCTAGGGCAGAAAGGATTGTGTAACACCTACCAACCCTAAATGCTGTAACTGCAGTGCTACAGGTGTATTGATGGAAAACTGGCCACGAAACAGAACATACAGGCTGAGTCTTGCCTACTAGTGTGTGTTTCCCTCGAGTCTCAATATAGATTCTGTTTTTACAACTTGTATGAACATGACATACGAAAGGCGTCATTGTATCTGTATTCTGTATCTCGGTAGTAGGTCATTTAAAAAAAATGTGTGATGAGTGTGGCATCCTATGACATACTAATTAATAACTCAGTGAGCTATTTCAACTATTTATAACATATATAGTACACAAGACGAAATAATAGCTTACAAAGTGACCCCATTCAAAAGTTTAAATATGTTTGATTCTTAATGAGGTGTCATTATACATGGAAGATTTTTATGATCCCTCTTACTTTGTATAAATTATTAACAGATTCTGCATATATATGTATGTATATGTGACCCTGGACCACAAATGAAATGATAAAAAAAATTATATATATATAGGAATATTAGCCAATTTATATGTCCCCATGTATCATCACAGCATTGTATATTTATTATTTGATACCAATATTTTTTATTTTTCTGTTTTCTTTCAAGTTTAGCAGTGACCTTTACTATATATACTGAAGCTAATGCCTAGCATGTCCATTCATTATGTACATTTTCAATATATATGTATATATTGAAAATGTACATAATGAATGGACATGCTAGACATTAGCATCAGTGGGCCATTAGTACAATCCTTCAATAAGATTTCATGAATTATCTTACTCATTTGTTCATAATAGTCGCCTGGGTATTTTTGCTGAACGGAAGGAAGATTTTTAGCTTGTTAATCTGTAATCATCTTTGTCCGACATCCAACATCTAATCCAACATGATGAAAATTGAATGAGACATTTGTGTACACTTTACTCTGTCTTTAATGAGCTATTGCCTGAGAAAGCCTCACTCCATTTAAACTGAAGGATAAGGCAAACAATGTAATTAAAATATAACTAAGTGCATTTGTGATGTAACGCAGAAACCAGGTCTCTATAGTAACCCCCCATCTAAAAAGAACAAACCTTGATAATTAAGACTAAAATGCACTTGCCTTCTCCGGTCCACATCCAGATAGACATCAATGACATCAAACGGATCACTGTGTTTGTCTTCATCTTGTATCAAGGATACAGATAGATTCTGGAGTAGAAGTCAACCTGGCTGGTGTCTATGCTCAGTAATATGCCTGGCAGATACTAATCAACTCCTATAAAAAGAAGCTGAAGGGAGGGGGAGAGAGTTTTTCATGAGGGTGTGTGAATCCCAGGTAGAAACTGGGAGGTGCTTTGGACATGAAAAGTGCTTTGAAATTCCAAAGACTGACTGTTGCTACTTTGTAAGCTGTGAAAAACGCTTGAATCGTGTGAAAACACTTTTTGCTTTAATCCTATAGCACAGAACACGTTTTCATTGCCCATGCCACAAGTACAATGTCAAGGTGGCCAAAGTCGCAACATGTGATCAAACTATCTGACACCTAAAATGGAAAATAAAGCAAGCGTCTGTTTGAATGACTAATGTTAAAGTCAACAAACCCTCCACATACTGGTGACTTAATTCCCACCAAACAGGCACATGACATCAAAAACAGAGGTGTGGAGTTTATTCATACAATATATCAATAATATTCGATTCCTAGTTTCTTGAGGGAAGTGTTACAAAATAATTAATAATGTAATATGCATCAAAATTGACCCCATTATATTGGTTTTCTAGGACAAACTAGGCTGTATGTTTTGCAGCTCCGGTAAATGCCTGAAGTGTTTGTGATCAAATAATCTAAATTGTGTTTGTTGGTAAAACCAGCTTAACAAGACCTGCTTAGACATGAAGCAAATGAACCGCTGTTTATAGGTATAAGTTACTGACATTTTCTCTGTACTCTCTGTGTGAACATGTAAAATTCAGAATTCGTATTATTTGCAAAGACTGGACGGGTGAGTCGAAATAATGACGTAGTAGTAAAACAACAATATCCAGAATCCCATTGTGGTGAATCAGACTATGAACTAGAGCTATTAACCGTATTTGCCAAGTGGTAATACTGGGTGGAGAGAATTATGCTGGGCTTTTTTTTCACATGTGCTTCAAAGGAATGTGGTACACATGACAACTGGGTCCATTATTGACTAACGAACAATTACACCACCCTCAGTAACTACAGTTTTTTTTAAACGCAGCGATTATTTTGCATTTAGGTGATTTTTGCCAATTAGAGATAATTGGTCAAAATTCTCAAATGAACCATTGTGTATTTTTGTTTTTAATTATTATTATTGCCATTTTAAAAGGTCCTGTGTGTACAAATTATTTTTTATTTCTCAAAAGCTATATCTATTATGTGTCTCCATTAATATGAGGCCAGAAAAATGGTGTGCATGATTAATGATTAAAAAGAGCAACATTTTAGTTTCAGGCTTAAAAAAAAAAAAAAAAGACATGTTCTCAGACATTTAGAAGCAAAATGTGAAACTGATCAAAATGAAACTTACGATTAAAAAAAAAAACTCACTTTAATTAACGGTTATTTAATTGTTACATTTTACATTACACACAGACTCCATATTATATTTGTATTTAGAGTAAAGTATCCTGATTTTAGGTCGTTTAGATATTTGTACTGAAAGACAAAACTACAATATAGAGTTTTTAGTTTTTTCTTCAATGCGTGTGTAACATTTAATGTCATTACTTTAAGAATTTAAAATACTTTGTGCTCTCATTTAAGACCTTTTTTAGGCTTTAAATTGTGAAAGGGTGAATTAAGACTCTTAAGACTTGTGCGAACCCTGTGAAGTGATATATACATACTCAGAAGCCTTGGGGGGGGGGGGGGGGGGGTGGGGGGGGGGGGGGGGGGGGGGGGGGGGGGGGGGGGGGGGTGGGGGGGGGGGGGGGGGTCGTAGTTCTCCTCTGGGGGGGGGGGGGGGGCTGTCATTAAAATCAGAAAAAACAATACAATTGTAATATATTACCATTTTAAACAACGTTTCAATTATAACTTTTTAAATATAATTTATTCATATAATGGAAAAGCAGAAGCAGTTAAAAGGGACAGTGAGAACAATGTTCCATGAAACTTTAAACTATTCCCTTTGTTGTTTATTAAAACAAAATACATATTTACAACAGAATAAAAGTCTATCCTGGTCACATTATTTTATCACCAGCACTCCAATGAAAGAAAAACATTCAGCTTTTCCAATGTCCACCTCAAATGTTGAACAGCTGACTCGAGCACAAAGGATGAACGCACTTCTGAAACATTGATTCCAGACTGGTTTTGAGTATTTTTACGCACAGGTCACTAAATGTTCCCTGCTGAGTGTTTCTGGTTTTGTACCGGAGTATATGCTGGATACTTCCATCCTTTCATTCGGTCACCTCTTCCCCATGATGAAGCTGGGCACTTCTGCATCATCTTCTTGCTCTTCTTCTTCAGAAGCAGAGGATGATGACTTCTCCTCTGAGCCTGCTGACACAACAAACATTATTACTCACTGCTTAGATGAATGCTGAAATTCAAGAACTGCAGTTACTATAATGATGATTATGATGACCTGTGCTGCCATCCATAAACAGCACTTTTAAATATAGCGCTCATAATAAACATTCACCCTCACCGCTGTTTTATGTTTTATTTATTTTACAACACTGAATCACTGAGGATTTATTTAGCTTTTTTGACACAACAGAGAAAATGTATAAAAATCAGTCAGCTCGATTAACTACACTTAAATAATAATTTTAGTATTATAAAATATTGGTTTACTTAAGTGTTCAGACACTCATGTTTAGTAGATGTCTTCCAGCTGGCATTCAAGGAAGAATGGGGTGGATTTCTAAGATAATTTCATTATCTCGTACCTCCTTCTTTCTGGCTCTCCATCTTGGCTTTCTTGGCCATCAGCTTCTTTTGTTTCAACTTTTCTCTAAATGACGCAAAAGAACAGATTCCGAAACACACAAAATAAACTTCTAAATTAGTTCTCTAATGATTCTGAAGTATCTAAAACAGACAAGACAGTATTTTGCAAACCTCTTCTTTCTGCGTTTGGCTGTTCTTTCTTCAGCAGCCTTTTGGTTTTCTTTCACCTTCTCAATATATTCTTCATCCAGCTTTTGCTGCAAGAGTAAAAGAAACTATTTGTGAACCAATACCAACTGTACTACATTTTGATTTTTTTAGGCGAGGGACCACCATCAACCCAGGCTATGTTGAAGACCCCGAACATACTCTATGCAAATAGTGTTGGCAAAAGTAATTTTTAATCAATTTATACTGAAACAAGTTTATTTCAAGTTTTAAATTATTCAGCCAGAATGCATTGCATTTATCAAGTGACAGAAAATACATTTTATAAAGTTACAAAAGATATCTATTTCAAATAAATGCTGCTCTTTTAAACTTTCCATTCATCTAAGAATATCTAGAACATCCCATCACCGTTTCCACAAAAAATATTAAGCAGCAAAAACGTCTCAGCATTAATAATAATAACAATAATAAATGTTTCCCGAGCACCAAATCAGCATATTAGAATGATTTCTAAAAGATCACGAGACACTGAAGATTATAGTAATGGTTTTACAAAATTTGAAAACAAATTAAAATAGAAAATAGTCGTTTATATTGCAATAATTTTTCACAATATTACTGTATTGATCAAATAAATGCAGCCTTGCGGAGCGCAAGAAGCTTCTTTTAAAATTGAACAAAAACCAAACTTTTGAACGGTAGAGTAAATCAAAATTTCAATCAAATTTCACTTGAATGAATCTGACTTTCCAATAGCACGTGTAAAAAAGAGGAACTTGGTGTGACAAATGTATAGGAGTTGATTTTTGATGTAAGTGTATTTCCAAAGGAAACGCAATAGTGGGGAACAACGCATAACCCACCGGAATATTACATTGACAAATTCAATACAATTTTGCTTGATTTACATGATTGTCACAGCAACAGTAAAACGTCTGTCTTGTGCACCTGTGAGCTGGAGAGCTGAGCAGATCCACCGCTGCTCACACCCAAATTCTGTTATTTAAGCCGCTACAAATAACAGGTGGATCCGCATTCCACTAAAGCACCTGGATTTATTTCTGTTCAGTGGCAGTAATTTAAAGTTTTAAAAAAGTCTCAGGGAGGACTGGGAAAGAAAAAACACTCTGCTGCAAATCACCAAAAAAGCATTACATAGGCTTTACCCATCATTCATATAGATACTGTTTTGCAACAATGCTGAGGACATTATATTTTCACCTTTTCTTAGTGTAAATTAAACTAGTAACATCTATAAATGGTAAAGCAGCTCCTACTTGATTATTATATATGCTTTAGGGAAAAAATAAACCTTGTCAGAAATTCGTTCCAGGAAGTCTTGTCTCTGATACTCCCGACGGCGCAGATGTCTGTACACGTGGAATTCACCGCTGCCTGCTCCAGCACTGGAACCTGCGCAAATTCAACAAAGAAATAGAACACAAATTAATCCTGGCAGATTATTTGCGATGGCAAAAATCCTGAAAATGTTAGAAACCAATTTGAATGAATTCCTGCATTATGCTGAAAGTGAATGATGTTACCACTCATCCGACTACTTGACATTTTATTTAAAGGGGTCGCACCTATTATGCTTTTTCACTTTTTGAATTTTAGTCAGTGTGTAGTGTGTATGTTTGGGCATAAAAAAAGGTCTAGAAAGTTACAAATCTCAAAGTCCACTACAAAGGGAGGTATTTCGTTTTTTAAAAATCCCTTTTCAAGAACTACAACGTACGGCTCGTTTGGACTACAGCGTTTGTTTTCCGGGCTTTGTGATATCACAAAGCAGCCCATCAGAATATCATAAAAAATAATTCCCGCATACAGAAATTCGAATGGTTGGGGGGTGGGGAGGGGCGAAGTCGTGGTTAGAACGCTTGGTTGAGTGAGTGAATCAGACGACACGACGAAGAAGAAGAGCTGCTGCAGAGTTAATGCATCAGAGATAACCAAGAAGAAGAGCTGCTGTGCTGTAGTGTAAAATTTTCGGCATGTCTACAACACTTCTTACAAATACAACACGACGTAGCTGGGCACCGCCGGTGTGCCTAAACTCATAGAAAATAAAGTATTTGAATTCTAAAGACGTGGCGCGACGCAACCTGCGTCTTCTCGTCTGGTGGCTCAAACCTCCTGAACGCTGTTTTTTTTCACCTCTCGTGGCCCCAACGTCCTTTGTTTGGCTCCCTAAACGGATGATTTGTCAGTTAACCATGGTTGCAATTTATTTTTTTAACGCTGTTCCCTGAGCATTATCCCACTTTGCAATTGTGTTTCTGCGCATTTTACGAGAACGCTTCCACAACATGAGGGAGTACAGTGCCTGCCGGATTCACCCAAAAAGCTTTTGTTGAAAGACGAGCAAGGGGCGTGGCAGTACTGAAACACCGTTTAAGCTGTTCGCCAATCACAACACACTCGGACAGCTAACCAATCACAACACATTTAGTTTTTTTCGGAAAGGCGGACTTTCATCAAAGCCGGAACTAATCGAGCCGTTTGTGCCTTCCTGGGGAGAAAGGTATTTTAATAATGTACATTAGGTGAAAATAAATGCTTTTTTCGAACCACCAAGCATGAGAGCATTTTCTAGTACACCCCCAAAACAAATCAAGACTTTGTTAAAGAGCATAATAGGACCCCTTTAATATACATTTTTGACCAACCACTGGAAACACAAACTTGGAATTTTTGAACCCCTTGTTTTCATACAATGTGTTAAGTTCCCATGGCATTTTCTTATGTTTATGGGTGATTTGCAAAACCAAACAGACAAAGAATACTTTTAAATTTAAGGCATCTTATGTTCTTAGGACTTTTTGATTTTTTTTTTAACTTTTGCCATGATTTTCAATAACAAAGGCTGTTGAAAATAAGGGAAAAAAATGGTTTTCAGTTACTCCATTTAGTCCGATATCACTATATATAATACACACACCTTATAATATACACACACATATATAATACACTACAGGTGCATCTCAAATTCAACTCAAATTGTGAACTCGTGTATTAAATAAATTCAATGTACACAGATTGAAGTAGTTTAAGTCTTTGTTTTTAATTGTGATGATTTTGGCTCACATTTAAAAAAAAAACCCACCAATTCACTATCTCAACTTATTAGAATAGTTCATAAGACCAATAAAAAAAATTTTTAGTGAATTGTTGGCCTTCTGAAAGTATGTTCATTTCCTGTACATGTACTCAATACTTGGTAGGGGCTCCGTTTGCTTTAATTACTGCCTCAATTCGTCGTGGCATGGAGGTGATCACTTTGTGGCACTGCTGAAGTGGTATGGAAGCCCAGATTTCTTTGACAGTGGCCTCAGCTCATCTGCATTTTTTGGTCTTTTGTTTCTCATTTTCTTCTTGACAATACTCCATAGATTCTCTATGGGTTCAGGTCTGGTGAGTTTGCTGGCCAGTCAAGCACAGTAACACCATGGTTATTTAACCAGCTTTTGGTGCTTTTGGCAGTGAGGGCAGGTGCCAAATCCTTTTGGAAAATGAAATCAGCATCTTCAAAAGCTGGTCAGCAGAATGAAGCATGAAGTGCTCCAAAATGTCTTGTTAAACGGGTGCAGTGACGTTGGTTTTTCAAAAAACACAATGGACCAACACTTGCAGATGACATTGCACCCCAAATCATGACAGACTGTGGAAACTTAACACTGTACTTCAAGCAAATTGGGCTATGAGCTTTTCCACCCTTCCTCCAGACTTTAGGACCTTGGTTTCCAAATGAAATACAAAACTGGCTCTCATCTGAAAAGAGGACTTTGAACCACTGAGCAACAGTCCAGTTCTTTCTCCTTAGCCCAGGTTAGACGCCTCTGATGTTGTCTGTGGTTCCGGAGTGGCTTAACAAGAGGAATACGATAACTGTAGCCAAATTCCTTGACTCGTTTGTGTGTGGTGGCTCTTGATGCCTTGCCCCAGCCTCAGTCCATTCCTTGTGAAGTTCACTTCACTCATTCTTGAATCGATTTTGCTTGACAATCCCCATAAAGCTGCGGTTCTCTCGGTTGGCTGTGCATCTTTTTCTTCCACACTCTTTCCTTCCACTCAACATTCTGTTAACATGCTTGGATACAACACCCTGTGAACAGCCAGCTTCTTTGGCAAAAGAATGTTTGTGGCTTACCCTCCTCGTGAAAGGTGTCAATGATTGTCTTCTGGACAAACTGTTAGATCAGCAGTCTTCCCCATTATTGTGTAGCCTAGTGAACCAAACTGAGAGACCATTTTGAAGGCTCCGGAAACCTTTGCAGGTGTTTTGAGTTTGATTAGCTGATTGGCATGTCACCATATTCTATTTTGTTGAGATAGTGAATTGGTGGGTTTTTGTTAAGTGTGAGTCAAAATCATCACAATTAAAAGATCCAAAGGCTTAAACTACTTCAGTCTGAGTGCATTTTTATTTAATACACGAGTTTCACAATTGAGTTGAATTACTGAAATAAATTAACTTTTCCCCGACATTCTAATTTATTGACATGCACCAGTATATGATGATTTCTAGATAATCTATATATATAGTCATTCTTGAGAAGTGGGACAAAAACAGGGTGCAAAATTTAAAAAATAAAACCTTGTACTCAGATAAACGAAACTACATTTATGTATCTTATACTGAGCTACTGAGCTATGCTTTGATACAAACTCCCAACTTTTCTCTTTTTTAACAAAACATGCTTTTTTTTTAGCTTGGACTGTGTAATATAATTTCAGCTTTATCTATAACAGCATTCAAGATGTTTTCAACATTTCAAAACACATCCTGGTGTTAGCAGACAGATTACACTTTCACATGTGACCAATAATTCCACAACAATGTATAAAAATATCATAATGAAATATAATCACAATTTTCACTGACGGAGTTGAACACATCCTACTGACCGAGGTGACGAAAACCTGAATTTGTAGTCCTTTTAACAATCAAATACATTGAATCAGTCAATTACTGTATTAAAACAAACAGTGAGTATGTTATTGTTTATAAAGCTTTTATTCAAGAGTCACATTTATGTATTTTGATATATTATTGGAACTTAAAATCTTTTGGTGGTGACATCTGACGGTGTTGACTAGTTTGGCATTTCTTTCACAAAACCAATGGAGTTTATGTAGTAGCCATTAATTTTTTTTCTGTTGATGCTAGATGCTAACGGAACCTGCTTCAGGAGAATAAAATTATCAAAATATTTCAAATAATTTCCTCAGAAACTGGAAGATGGTGTTGACATATCATGGCCGTGACACTGGAAATATTAACATTAGGATTTAAAATATTCTAAAACTATAAAACTTACCAGAGCCTGTCTGACACGGGGGGGGGGGGGGGGAATGTTACCTGCAGAGGTGACTGGTGGGCAAAGGGGGTCCCGTTAGACTGACAGCTGCCCTGATTTTATTACATTTTATTGTCTGACGGTGTTGACAAAAAGTGGGGGCGCAACTTTAAAATCACATTAAACATGCATGTGTCATTAAAAAAAACAACCTTGCTTTGATATGAGATATTATTAAGTGTTGCTTTTGATAAACAAGCTCTTTTTTATCATTAACAAAAAAAAACATTTTTTTCCATTTTATTGCATACGAATGCTTGAACCCTTCTCTGTGGACACACTGTTTTAGATGTAGTGAGAGGACATTAAGAAACATAGATTTGGTATAATAATGAGAAAATTTAATTGAAGGTGATAATTGTGTTAAATACATTCTATTATTAATCCCTCATGATTGAAAAATATTTTTAATTTTAAACCTAATAGCAGTTACCCTTGCTGGACCTGTTTTGTCCCATGTCTCAAGAATGAATGGTTTTATATTTTCGTTTTCCTATGCAAAAAACAAACGACAATTACATTTCCTGTCCTGTTTTTAAAGTCATATTGAAAGAAGTAAAACTGATGACATATTTAGATCTAGGTAGCAATTCATATTACCTTCATCCTTAAATCTAAAACCGTAAACAAACACAAACCCATCACATCCCGCACAAACTCTGGTGGAGCGCGAGGATTCCACTCTTTTGGTTTCTCTGGAATGGACGCAGGTTTGTCCTTTAAAATGAAAATATAAAACTCAATACTATGTTCAGTGCTCCTGCAATAGTTCAGTAGCATCATTAGCATGAGTTACTACTCCAAATAAAACCGCTAACTTGCGGTAAAAGGTAAACTCACGGGGTTTCGCATCAATCTCTCCAACTTTAAACGCTGCTCCTCTGCTGGAGTTTTGGCGATAATTAAAGGCTGGGACTCTTTTTTAGGAGCTTTTCCTGGTCGCGCATCTTTCTTATCCACCGCCATGATTCGTCCAGACTCCAGAGTCTTCTTCTAGCCAGGTTTTGTGTTCTTCTTCTATTCATCAATGGCAGTGCGCAGATCTCAGTGCGCATACTGTCACCTACTGGACCGATGTGGATCTACATCATCTTTTGGGTATACATTTTTTTTTCTTTTGTGTATAAATCGGTATAATAAACATGTACCATGTGACGTTGCATAATGATGTCCAATGTTCTCTCAGTTGCACTTAAATTTCAGAATAGCTCCCACAACACTGCAAAATACCAATAATTTTGTATTGGTCCCATGTCCCTTTAAAAGCACTGGGCTTCAGTTCACACAAAATACATTTTTCCTGTATTTTCTGAAATCCTGCAAATCTCACAATTCATGGGATGCACTGAGAATAAAATATTGAAACTTTGTTTTCCCTAGTCTTAATCTGGGTAATATGATTTCTTCATATCATATCATATCATATCATATCATATACTGTATATCACACTAGCCCAAAAATGCTATTACTGACACTTTTTTTTGTTATAGAGTTACCAGATGTCAACGTACATAATAAAATGTAAAGGTACACAAAAGATTAAAGTATTGTATAAAGTATTGTAAAGTGCAGGTACTGTGTACCGGTGCGTACTGCCCCACCCCGAGCACTGTCTATTGCTGTCATGTGATCTTACCATTTTCACCAGTGACAGCTCAAACCATAGCATGTAGCTGGTAAGAGTCAGTCAAAGAAACAGAAGAACATGTTCAGAAATACAGTGAATCTGCACTTTAAAACAAGTTAATTCAGACTGGACTTACTTTATATTGCTGTCAGATCAACTTTACCATGTCCAGAGATGGGCACAAATACATCAAAATGTAATTAAAATAAAAATACTGTGTGAAAAAATTTATTTAAATATAACTACAAAATACTGTAAATGTATTTAAATACAAATATTGTACATAAGACCCGGATATTCTTGAATGTCCCGGATACTACCACATCATCCCGTGCTTATGAAGAAGAAGTGAAAAGAAGCTGCGTCACTCGTGCGAGAGCGGAAAGTCCGCCAGCTTCGGTCTAATACTTATCCATCCACGCTGGACTGCCATTAAGTCCTAGTTTATATCGAGTTACTGTGTGCGTGCATGTGATAGAAAACCACACATGTATACTCCAAGTTCTTCAGTAAACTACCTAGACATTGCTTGGTGCCTCTTCAATTAAGAGTCGTCTCATTCAGTCCTAACCGACTGCCTGCTGCGTTTTATACCCATCCAAATAGTGCATCTTCCGAACCCCCTACATTTCAAGTGGTCCTTCGAGCCGGATGATGAATCACAGCAGAGAGATGACGTCCAATTCCAAGCCAGATTCTCCTGTTGTCCACCCTCGACGACAAATAAGGCCACCTGCCCATTTGGCAGATTATCAAGTCCCTGGATCAGGCTATGTGAAGAGAGCAGTACCAACTGCACATTTGGATGAAGCCGGAGTAGAGGAAGCTCCACCCACGCCAGAGTATGTATCGAGATCATCATCTCCAAAGAACCAGCCCTCATATGCAGGTGATCTACGACTTCAAGATGAATGGCGATTGACATTTGAGGATACACAATCAGAGGATGATGAGCTTCACCTTCATGCCCAACAGTTATCCGACATTAAGTCTATGTGGAACGAGATGAAGAGAGACAGTGATGAGCTACATAACCACATCCTACCCGAGATCCTGTCTGCACTACAAGGGCTCAAGGCAGAGAATGCTACATTAAAGCAAGAGATCCAGCAGATCACCACAGTCATAGAGACTCCTCACCGCTCAGTGACCCCAGTGCCAGCCCCTCGTACTAAGGTACCCCAACCGACACGTAGCCAGCATCCATCAGTTACCCGGAGGGAGCCTGCAGCATTTTCTGGCGATGTTTTCCAGCACAGATCTGTCCAGTGTGAGCAGCTGACAAGGCAGAGGGACTTCAAACTTTCACCCAGGTTAGAAAAGACATGTGCTAGTGAGAGTCATCGCGCTACCCCACGGAGGTCATCACGGCCTGCTGAAGCTGTTAATTACTATGACGACAATCCTCCATTCACACACAGGCATTATCCAAATGAGAGGGAGTTCCACCTACCGCAGCGACCTGAGATTACACCTAGAGCTGAGATGGTACACATGCAAGAGAAGAATTACTGGGGACCAGCACCTACCATACCGTCTTAATGTCAGCAGACCCGAGACAGTTTTCGAGACTGCGGATGGCACTAGAGAACCTTCTCCCAGCAGATGCAACTGAACGCTTCAAATATCAGGTCCTGACAGATCACTTAAAGATAGAAGAAGCACTGTTGGTAGCCGATTCTTACTGTAATTCTGTGAGACCCTACACAGACACCATGCAAGCTCTGGTAACGATGTATGGTCAACCACACAAGCTTGTTCTGCGGAACATTGCCGAAGTTCTGGAAGGTCCCAACATCAGGTCAGGAGATGTTAAAGCATTCAAGCTATTTTCCCTCCGTGTCCGTTCATTAGTGAGTATGCTAGAGCAGCTGGGGTCATAAGGGGCGGCTGAACTGGAATGTGGTTCGCACATGTCCAGGCTACAAGGCAAACTTCCACACAAGCTTAGGACCAGTTTCAAGAGGTATGTTCACCCATCAAGAATAACGGTTCCTACTCTTCTTGACTTTACGGATTGGTTTGAGTACGAGCTACAAGTTCAGGATGATACTGTTAGAACAGTTACTTGCGCTCCTGACTCAACAACCAAGAGGAGAGATGGCTGTTATGACTCCAAGTTCCCAGCAAAACCCACAAGCATCCTGATGGGTGCAGAGAAGCCTTTTATAGATGGTGAACCCAGAGGGTCTACTCCAGAGTCCAGACCTTGCTCCAACAAGTACAGAGGGAAGTCACGTGCCTACTGCCCTTATTGTGACACTGCTAGCCATTTCCTTAATGGATGTCACAACTTTAGAGAGCTGACTAGAGACCACAAAGAAGCCTGGATTCGCAAGAAAAACTGATGTTGGTGGTGTGGCCGCAATCATCACGCATCCAGCTGCACTTTGAAAGCTCTGTGCAAGACTTGCAATAGGAAACACCTCCTAGTATTGCACGACTTGAATGAGCGAGTTGTGAATACCAGCGCTGAGGCTGAACCCAAAGAGAACTCTTGCCTTGTGAGTACCACAAAGAATATCTTCTATGTGGACCGTTCTGTCAGCAGCCGCAGAGTACTCCTGAAAGTAAGTAAGGTAATCATAACAAATGGGGATGCATCAATGGAGACATATGCGGTGCTGGATGACTGATCTGAAAGGACTATTCTCCTCCATGCCGCAGCTCAGCAGCTGAACCTCAAAGGACAGCCAGAAGACCTGATCCTGCGAACAGTGAAGCAAGATCAGCAGGTACTTCATGGGGCGCCTGTTTCTTTCACAGTGTTTCCCGTGTCCAACTCTCACAAGAAATTCCTCATCAGAGGTGCATTCACAGCTGAGAGACTTGGCCTTGCTGAACATACCTACCCAGTGACATCTTTACAGAAGAAGTATCGACACCTAGCAGGTCTTACACTGCAACAAATAGATAGAGTACAACCTGTGCTGTTGATTGGTTCAGACTGCCCGCATCTCATCACACCTATTGAATCCGTCCTGCTAGGCCCACCAGGCGGACCTGCAGTAGTTAAGACCCGCCTAGGATGGACACTTCAAGGCCCCACGCATGAGATTAAACATGGACTAAACGTTCACCGCTTTTCACATCTGTTCCCTCCAACTCTGACCTGTTCGCTCATGTTGAGAGATTGTGGCAGATGGATGTGGTTCCCTACCACAGTGAAAAGGCTGTAACATGATCCAAGCTGGATCAGGAAGCAATCCAACTGCTACAGGAGAAAACAACAAGAGTAAAAGTTGACGGCATTATGCGTTATGCCACGCCACTTCTTCGGGCAAAGAACATGCCACACTTAACCATGCCCAAAATAAGCCTAACCCTAACCCTAACCCTCAACTTAGGAGTGTGGAAAGGAAGCTCCTAAAGAACTCTGATCAGGCTTCAACCTACCAGGCTGAGATCGCTAAACTGAAGGAGGCTGGCTATGCAGTAAAGCTGGAGCCAAGTGAGGTTGAGAACTCCAAAGAGTCGGGGTACATTCCCCACCACATGGTGCAGCATAATAGCAAAAACAGAGTTGTCTATAACTGTTTCTTCGAGTACGAGGGTCACAACCTAAACCAGTTCCTTCTTCCAGGACCCACGTTAAGCCCATCACTGCTGGCCGTGTTACTCCGCTTTCGTGAGCACTCCATAGCTGTAAGCAGTGACATCAAAGGTATGTTTCACCAGGTGAGGCTGCTCCCTGATGACATGCCCTTACTTTGATTCCTGTGGAGGGATTTGAAGCCAGAGCAACTTCCAGACATGTATCAATAGCAGGTGCTTCCCTTCGGCACAACATGCAACCCCTGTTGTGCCACCTACGCCCTGCAGAGGCACGTTGTGGATCACAGCCTGCCTGGAGACAAAGTCAGAGAAGTCATTGAAAGGTCGTTTTATGTTGACAATTGTCTGCATAGCGTTACCTCCGAAGAAGAAGCCAAAGACTTGGTTGATCAGCTCTGTTTACTTTTAGTTTCTGGTGGTTTTGAACTGCGGCAGTGGGCCAGCAATTGCCCATCCACAATTAATCACCTCCCCCGTGAATCTAGGTCAGATGCCTGTGATCTCTGGCTCCTTCAAGGTCAGCAAGATGTCTGAGTTTACACTTGGACTCCACTGACACTGCCAGTCTGACACTCTCCGCTACAAACATAGAGGTAAACGCTGCTCCACCGTGACAATGCGCAACATCTACTGTGTACTGGCAAGCCAATATGACCCCCTTGGTTATATCATCCCTTATACTACCAGGGCAAAGATATTGGTGCAGCGTCTATGGGACAAGAGACGTGACTGGGATGACCCACAGTTACCTGAGGACCTCCTTACCTTGTGGTGTGAATGGGAGAAAGAGTTGAGAAGACTAGATGAGATCTCTCTGCCCAGATGTTATTTCAGCTCGAAGATGGATCACCCGTCCTGTGGACATGAGATTCACGTCTTCTGTGACGCATCAGAACAGGCATACGGCTCAGTGGCTTACCTGCGGACAGAGATTAAAGAGGGACAAGTTGAAGTTACCTTCATGGCTGCCAGGTCTAGAATTGCCCCCCGCAAGCAGCAGTCCATACCCCGTCTGGAGCTATGTGCAGCTCCCAGTGGTTCTCAACTTTCCAAACTCCTAGTTACAGAACTTACAATCCCCATGCACTCTGGTCAGACTCCACCGCAGTTCTTACATAGTTGAAATCCAGCTCATACCACTACAAAGTGTTTGTAGGGACACGTGTAGCAGAGATTCAAGAGCTGACAGCATCTGCTTCCTGGCACTTTGTCAAATCTGGAGACAACCCAGTGGACGATATAACTCGAGGCAGGTTTCTCCGAGACCTCTCGAGAGGGAGTCGGTGGAGTCAGGGTCCACTATTCCTCAAGCTGCCACCAGATAGCTGACCTGAACAACCTCCCTTATCTCTTGAAGAGCAAAACCATGAATTAAGACGGTCTGCGTTCTGTGGGTCAGTGACTGTTACCACACCCTTGCCAAAGCCAGAGCAATACGACACTCTGTCAACCTACTTAGATGCCGGTGGTCAGGAGCTTCATGGGGCGGCCTACACATCATGCGCTGACACCCAGAGAGAAGTTTAATGTAAGATCCTCTGTCAAGCCCAAGCTGAGTCCTTACCTGCTGAGTTGAGTCTCCTGAGGTCAGGAAAACCAGTGTTAGGCACAAGCAGATTGGCTTTACTCTCCCCCGAACTTGACTCTGCTATGGGACTGATTAGAGTAGGAGGTCGTTTGCATCACTGTGAGGTGCTGGAAGCTGATGCTTTACATCCAATTGTCCTTGAACCTCAGCATCCGGTAACCAGGCTAATCATCAGGGATTATGATGAGAGACTGCACCACCCTGGCTCGGAACGTTTGTTTGCCGAAATAAGAAGGACGTACTGGATATTAAGAGGCCGTGAAGCTATCCACCGATACCAGCGTCAGTGTGTGGAGTGCAGAAAATGGAGAGGTCATCCAGAAGTTCCCCTCATGACCGACCTGCCTCTCACCAGACAGAGGTACTTCAAACCAGCCTTCTATTCAACAGGCATGGACTGTTTTGGCCCCTTTGTTATCAAGATTGGCCGCCGCAACGAGAAAAGATGGGGTGTAGTGTTCAAGTGCATGACCATCAGGGCAGTCCATCTTGGCATTCTTCATTGTATTGACTCGGACTCGTTCTTGATGTCCCTGAGACGATTCATCGCACGCCGAGGAAAACCATACGAGTTGCTCTGTGACCAGGGCACTAACTTTAAAGGGGGAGAACGTGAACTGAGTGAGTCCTTTGCTGCCATGCAGAATGAACTACAAAGTCACCTCGCTGGCCAGTAAATCAAATTTGTCTACAACCCACCAGGTGCACCTCACTTCGGCGGTTGCTGGGAGAGGGAAATCCGCTCGATCAAAGCAGCCCTCAAAGTGACCATCGGGGCCCAGACAGTCACCGAGGAAGTACTGAGAACAGTCTTGGTTGAAGTTGAAGGGGTTCTCAACTCGAAGCCACTTGGGTATACTTCCTTGGATGTTGCCGACCTCGACACAATCACCCCGTTCTGCTTCGTGATTGGACATCGAGATGCATCCTTACCTCAGATAGTCTACCAAGATTCCGAGATCCTGAGTCGCAGACGCTGGCGCCACAGTCAACTGCTTGCAGATCATTTCTGGAGGCACTTCCTAAAGTATTACCTACCCAGCCTCCAAGCCTGCCAGAAATGGAAAACCGACAAGAGGACACTAGAGATTGGTGATGTGGTCATGATCGTCGATCCCCAACTTCCCCGTGCCCTCTGGCCAGTGGGGAAGATCTCCCAGGTTTTCTCAGGCGCAGATGGAAGAGTACGGGCAGCCAACATCGAGGTTAAAGGTAGGACTTACACACGAGTTGTGGCTCGACTCATTCTGCTCCCAGCCCTACCTGAGAATGATTTATGTTAGGATGCCGACCTTTTGCTAGATGAGCAAATTCAGATCCTAAATTTGGGGGCGGCTATACAAAAGACCCGGATATTCTTGAATGTCCCGGATAATCCCAACCAGCGTCACTCGTGCGAGAGTGGAAAGTCCGCCAGCTTCGGTCTAATACTTATCCAGCCACGCTGGATTGCCATTAAGTCCTAGTTTATATCGAGTGACTGTGTGCGTGCATGTGAAAGAAAACCACACATGTAAACTCCAAGTTCTTCAGTAAACTAAAAGGAACCTAGACATTGCTTGGTGCCTCTTCAATTAAGAGTCGTCTCATTTGGTCCTAACCGACTGCCTGCTGCGTTTCATACCCATCCAAATAGTGCATCTTCCGAACCCCCTACATTTCAAATACAGTATTTTGAAAATACATGTGAAATTGGTCATCCAGTGAAGTAACACTATAATGCCTGTTTACACCAAGAACGATAATCATAAAGATAACTATATTAGTGTATTCTAAGTATACAATGCAGTATTGTATGCTTAGTATAAAGCTGCAAATTCCACCATTAACCTTAGCTGCCTCTGTAATAATCCTCTAATATCTGTCTGTTAGCAAAAGGACAATCGTAGTTGGGCTTTAGTACAAGGCAACTGTGCCTAGTGTGAGTATGCCCTTAGACAATTTTTTTGAACTTTATATCTTTATTATTAGCATTATTATCTTTGTCTTGGGGTACACACACACAGAAAGCTGCTTATTACTCATTTATCCATGTTTTTTTATCGCTCTGATGTGTCAATAGCTCCTGCCCACTAAAAGCTACACAGATATATTTGCATACCACGACGATATATAAATGATATAGAAAAAGTTCAATCGATTTACTCGTTATATCATTGCCGACATATATATTGTCATATCACCATAGCAAGCATTAATGATTAAAGTTTAATGAACACATTTGACGAGCTAGTTGATAAAAAAAAAAAACGAAACAAGTACTGAATAGTGTAATGTGCCTGCTAGGGCTCTTTTTTCCGGTCTTGGCTTTGCTAACTAAATGCAAATCTGAATGGTGTTCCATTTTAACCTTAATGAACAAGTACAACTGACCATGACATCCTCACCTTATCTCATTCTGCCTTCACAGGCTATCCCAATTGTTTTTATTTATTTGTAAATATGACTTTTCTAGTTGGAAATAGGACATTAATGCCTTTGTCATATTTTCTACTTTCTGCTATAATTTAGAGTTGTGCTCAAATACATTTTAAATATGGTGGAGGGGAAAACATTTGCTGCTGGGACAGGTATGCTTTTTTCCCCACAAAATCAAGATCACCTTGTTTTAATGTTACAGTTATGCACACAGTAGTACAATAACCATTTCGTTTAGGAGGCCATGGCGGAGCCGCCTCCGAGGCTGCGGCCCCAGCCCCCGCCTCTACGGCTGGAGCCATAGTACCCCCCCCCCCAAAAAAATACTTGGAGAAATGTAGGGGGCTGTATTCGGGGCCTGGAGCCCTCCCTGGGGTACACTCGGGGAACAGGAAAAGGGGGGGGCCCGTTGGGATACACCGGGAAGCAAGGAGCCCTCCTGGGCTTACACGCGTGGAACAAGGAGCCCTCCCTGTGGCTACACGTAGGGGAACAGGAGCCCTCCCTGGGCTACACTCGGGGAACAGGAGCCCTCCCTGGGCTACACTCGGGGAACAGGAGCCCTCCCTGGGCTACACTCGGGGAACAGGAGCCCTTCCTGGGCTATACTCGGTGGGATCGGGAGCCCTTCCTGGGCTATACTCGGTGGGATCGGGAGCCCTTCCTGGGCTATACTCGGTGGGATCGGGAGCCCTTCCTGGGCTATACTCGGGGACAGGAGCCCTCACTGGGATAAACTCGGGGACAGGAGCCCTCACTGGGTTAAACTCGGGAACAGGAGCCCTCCGTTGGCTAAACTCGGGAACAGGAGTCCTTCCTGGCTGATACTGGGAATCAGGAGACCTCCGGGCTACAATCGGGAGCAGGAGGGAGGAGCCCTTTTCCTGGGCTGAACTGGGAAAGCGGAGCACTTGTGGGCTATACGGGGAGAGTGGTAGCGCTTCCCGTGTGTGCTGGCACTGTGGGAGGCGCTCTGGAGGAGAAGGCACGCAAAGCGTGCCTCGAGGGGCGAAGAGCTGGGACTGGAGTGATGTTTTGGGGCGGATCCGACGATGGAGCGAGCTCTGGGGTGGAGACGACGTGGAAAGTCGATGCTGGAGCGAGCTCTGGGCTGGAACCGGGAAATAGAAAACTTCAAAAAGTATGGGGGGAAAAACAACACGCAGAGGAAGAAAGTCGCCGTCACTTTCGGTTGGGGTCCGCTGTTCTGTCACAATACACTTCAGAGGAACGAGAAGACGCTGGAGAATACTTTAACAAGACTTTAATTTCATGCACCAAGTAAGACGAATTCGGGAAGAGTTAACAGGTGGCGGACAGAGAATTCGCGACTGGAACCTTAATACACACAGGAGGAGTGGGGGCATGACGAGCACCCTGGAGGCATATGAAACATCCAGGGAAAAAAAACACCTGTGGACAAATGAACTAAAATCAGGACAGGAACAGGAAAACTAACCAAATAAGGGGGCATCGGATAGGCACATGGGGAGCAAGACACACACAAAACATGGAACAGAGTCTGACAGTATTATTACGATTCCTTACAGAATCCAGAAACTTTCATTACACTATTTAGATGGAGTTCAACAGCTGCGCTCACATGCATGAAAGTGCATGTCTGAAATAGTTGATGCAGGAAGTCAGCAGTCTAATAAAGAGGCTGATTGGCAAAAAGTATTTTATGTATTTTGAAAATACAAAAATACTAAGGTTAATGTATTTAAATACAAAATACATTTGATTTTTTTCAAAGGTATTTAAATACAAAATAGTATTTTGTATTTCAAATATGTATTTTAAATACATGTATTTGAAATACTGCCCATCCCTGACCACGTCATTGGCAGATCAAACTGTGGCATATAGTTGGAAAGAGTCAGGCAAAGAAAGAAGCAGAAAATAACTGCTTCAGAAATGCAGTGATTTTATTGAATTAAAATCATTTTAAAATCATTAAGAATTAAAATAATTTTAATGCAAGCTAATACAGTTTGTTGATGGATTCATGTGCAAAACATTCAGATTTGACTTGCCTTTTAATGCTGTCACATGAGCTTTTTCATCATGTTTACCATTATAGCAGATCAAACAGAGGCATGTTGGAAAGTCATGCAAACAAAGAAAAAAACGTGATTTTTCCAGAAATAAAAGTTCATGCATGCTGGAATTTAACATCGGTTAATACAGTTTTTTGATGTATTCATATAAAACATTGAGCTTTGTCTTACATTTTATTGCTGTCATATGACACTTTTTCACCAAGTTTGTTATTGTGACGGCTCAAACCATGACATGTAGATAGAAAGAATCATGCAAAGACAGAAACAACGAACATGTTCAGAAATAGTGATTTTTCAGAATGAATGGTTCATGCTGGAATTTAACATGCTAATACAGTTTTTAATGTATTATGCTAGACATTAAGATTTCTTCGTAAATTCAAACTTAGCTAACATTTTATTACTACCTTTCTTTAAACTCATGGTAGTGACATGAAGATGGAAAGAAACAAAGTGGTTAAGATAGCCTATTCTTTCAGAAAAAAAATATTTTTGTGGAATTAACTTGAACAAGTGGATAATTTTCGGTTTATTAAAGGCACAATATGTAAGATTTTTTTTTTATTAAAATATCCAAAAACCACTAGAACTAGTGACAAGGACCGTGTCTATAGTGTAATTGTGTCGCCTGCCAATGATGTCATAACCCCTCGATTTCCTGTTTTGTAGAAAACATGGAAACACCAAAGACGCTTTAATATGTTGTGTGTTTTATTAGACCGATGAAGACCGCACAGAGTAGCATTATAACAGAACTTTCAAATGTATCTAGTATGATAAAACAGCACTGCTTTTTTTCCCCACATACGCACGACCGGAAGGAGCGGAAGCGGTCGACTGTGGCATAATAAAAGTTCCGCTGCTTTCGAGCCATTTGCCACGCTCGTTCAGCGTCCTCGTTTCGCTTTGACGGCTTTCAGCCTCTCCCTGCTTCATTCTACTACGTTAATAAATCATTAGCTCATCCATAAACATGATTTCTGCCCGAGTCCCGTTGGATTGCGTCAGCTGTGGGGATGAAGACAACAACTCCCATGATTCCACACTCAGTCACAGCGTCATCAAACTACGCCTTTGATTCTTTGTTTGTTTTGAATACGCACCCTCTAGCTGCGAAAAATTACATATTGTGCCTTTAATGTATTTTTATAGAGATTTACCTTCATATATGGACAGATATCTTGAATCGTCGAAGTCAAACCTGAGCCAAAGCAACTACAATACTGCTCTTCAAGTGCATGACATCATAAAAGTAACAGAATGAACGTGCAACAATAGTATTCTATTTGCGACTATGATATGACCTGTAACCATAGCGACAGCGACTAGAGGAAAATATCAAAGATGGCGACGTCCAAAATGGCAAAGTATTCAGTCAAGGCGCGATTTCCTTAATTAACCGACTGCAGCTTTTAATCTTTAGTAAAAATGTGGAGCATCTCGCAATAAGCATACATAAACATGTATCTTACGGAGTACATAAATGCCTGCACAATGTTTATTTATTTCAATATGGACATAAAAAACAATCATAAGTGAGAAAATCCAGAGTTTTTCTCCAATAATAAGTTCAGAATTTGGAATAAAACACATGTCCCAAACACGAATTATTTGTTTTAAAAGTAGTGGCTACTTATATTAGGCTACATCTGTAAAGAAAATGCACATATTTTCCTTTTTTTTATATAAATTCAGATTACCTGATCATGGACTGTGTCAGGGTAGGTGATTTGGTTCAAAAACATTTCTTGAAAGTCTCTTCACATCCTGACAGCAATCACTAAGTTAAGTGGTATAAATGTATATGTATATGCAAATGTGTATGCGTAGGACCCTAAAATGTTCGTCCAATCATATCCCTCGGTCCGAGGGCTACAATAGGCCGTCCTAACTGCCTGTCAACATATTTAATGGCATACCTCACCGCACCCTGTTGCCGCAGAAAAATTTTTTTTAAACTGGGGGCCCCCATTCGCGCTGTACTGTTAATGTTTTCTCATGTGTGCTATGGGAATGAAGTAATCTGACAGCGTTGCATTCAACCCTCCTCCATCGCTGTCTCATGTAGTGCCGCTGGTCTGCCAGAGCGTGATAATGTGTTTTAGGAGGAGGTGTGGCTTGGAGAATGATATTTGCAAGAAGGGTGGAATCTCATGCTTTCAAAGTGCGCAATTACGAGCCTCTTCGCATATGCCTACATTACCTTGAAAGGGGGTCTTATGATGCGATTTCAAGTTTTCCCTTTCTCTTTGGAGAGTTTACAAGCTCTTGGTGCATAAAGAAGGTCTGAAAAGTTGCAAAGACTAAAGTCTAAAAAAAAAAGAGATATTCTTTATCAAAGTTAGATCACCACGCCTACCTATAATGGATCATTTAACACGCCCCCCAAATGTATACGTCAACTATGTGGAAAAAATATTAGCATAATCGCCCGCCAAATGTTGCACGCAAAGAAGATTTTTTTTTAGGAGTGTTCAGGAACAGCGGGGTGGTTTGTTTTTTTCTTTTTTTTTTTTCGGGTAGTGTTGAAGCAGCCATGTCAGGGAGATTATTTTTGTTCTTGGTGTGTGTCAGTTTTGTGACGAAAGTGTGTGCATTATGATTTAGTTTCAACTGTGTTATTTGGCCATCCGGAAGTAGATGCAATTAGGAATCATTGGTTAAGATTTATTTAACAGAACAGCACAACCCAGATGTTTTCGAATTTGTGCAACGCATTTTATGGAACACAGTGTTTTTAACCTAGAAGAGTACAAGGCTGGCTGTGCCAAAGCTGGCTGGCTTTTAAAAAAAAAAAAAGGGTAAATTCAGACTTTGCTATGACAATCTAGCGCTTATTCTGAATCAGCTACTGTAAGTAAGTTTTGTTATTAGTTTAAGTATTTGCTATGACTGTTCAAATGTGGAGTTTTGCGCAGCGCAGAGTAACGCGCGTGTGTGTGTGTGTGAGGGGAACAGAGTCACATCACATGAGAGTGAACTGCCTGTCAGAAATAAACGATGTCCGATGGCTTAAACCGCGGATTGTGTACTGCATCATCCACTGTGTTTCTGTTTTTTCACTGACTGTTCCCTTTTCGGGCTTGAAACTGATGGTAAAACTAACGACATTATTACCTGTCTTGATATTTACTTTGAAAGCTAAAGATGAAGCTCGTGATTATGGTAAAGGACGTTACATTTCCGACGAGTGCTTGCTGTGTTCGGCCAATCACACTGCACTGGGTCAGCTGGCAAATCAGAGCAGACTGTGCTTGTCAAAGGAGGGGGTTTTGTTGAAAACGACATGTTTGAGAGCGGCGGGGCATAGATGGCCTACAATAATGTACAGTATTTGAAAATGTTTTTGAACATTAAAGCATGTCAACATATTCTGTTACACCAAATTCACAAAATAATGATCTTTAAAATAGCAACATATGACCCATTTAAACGTTGTCGGTATGAATCAAGAACAGTTCTTTTTAGACATGTCCGGTTTGTTTCACAACTGCTACTAGAAAGCAGATTTGGAATAACAGAGTACTTTACCGATAGACAGTTACACAAAAATAGCTGTTGACTTCCGTTTACCAATAATTTGAGTAGTGAAATTAACTTAAAGAGATAGTTCACCCTTAAATGAAAATTCTGTCGTTAATTACTCACCCTCATGTTGTTCCAAACCCGTAAGATCTTCATTCATCATCGGAACACAAATTAAGATATATCTGATGGAATCTGAGAAGAGAGCCTTGTGACCCTCTATAGACAGCATACGGCATAACGGTCAAGGCAAAGAAGGTAGTAAGGACTTGTTAAAATAGTCCTGGGACATCAGTGGTTCAACAGTTTATTAAGCTACGAGAATACTTTTTGCGTGCAAAGAAAACAAAAATAATGTCATTATTCAACAATTTCTTCTCTCCTGGGCAGTGTTAATTTCGTCAACGAAGACGACGACGAAAAATATTCGTTAACGAAAATTTTTTCTGTGACTAAGATGAGACGTTGACGAGCAAAAACTAATGATGCCGTGTCTTCGTTAACTAGACGAGACGGGACTATATGTTATTTGAGGACTACAGGACATTCAAAATACATCCTACAGAATAGGCTAACTGAAAGTTAGTGAAGGTGGTATAGGCGGAATTGCGCTGATAGCAGTGCTCTTTCTCGCGCACGCTCCACTTCTTCAGTTCTCATATACAGCGCGCGATCAGTTCTCAGAGCTCAAATACACACACAGCGGTCCAAATGTCTATCGTGTAGAGTATCTCACATAAATACAGTCGGTTATGGATTAAGTGAACGTAAACAGGTGGGTGAAAATCTGAAGTGTGTCCATCCATGCCCATGCATTCGTTTAAAGGGACAGCATTCCTAATTAAAGGTGCAATAGGTGATTGTCTTCAGAAACTTTTTTTGTTATGCTGGTTGAAAGTCTCTTCACATCCCGATAGCAATTATTAAATTAAGTGGTCTAAATATATTTGTCTGTATTTATATATTCTGTGGAAGGCGTAGGATCGGTCCAAGCGTTTTAATATGCTTTCTACCTGCCCCTTGTCAAGTAAGGTATTAGCATACCTCTGCGCACCCTGTTCGCGCAGACAGAATACGTCATCAGCGTGTTCACGCACGCTGTTCAGACAGAGCGAGAATGGCAGACAAATATCAACAACCCGATCTTCCTTCCTGGGATTGTAGTACTTTTAAAGTTTTCTCAACGGTGAATGACACATGATGTAGCCCAACGGTTAATCCAGTCCTCACGCCAGCTCGTTAGAAGTGAGCTACGTACATGAACTGTGTTCCGATCGATATGATCCCTACACAGAGTTCATTGCTCCCTACTCCCTGAGCAAGGGAAATCCGTTGAAGTTTACTTCACCTCGGAACATGGGCTGGAATTGGGAACCTGATGTAGACTATTGTAGTAATGTTGTCTCTGGTCTGTGAGTGTAAATGCGTTCAGGGGGCGTGGCTTTGGACGGCAATTGCAGGGAGGGTGGGACATTCGCTTTCAGTGCTATCAGGCTAAAGTTAGCATTTTCCAAGATCTCCTATTGCACCGTAAGGTACCTATCCATGTCATTACTGCTTAACAACAAAGTAAACTACTGAAGCTAAAAACAAGTTAATGGTATCTCTTTCGTATTTGTTCGTAGTGTCTTTTCTGTTCTTTTTTCAAAAATATATATTATATATTATGTATGAACAACTATAATTTTTGTAAGTTGCTCCCTTTTCACTACTGTTAAAGGGATAGTTCACCCAAAAATGAAAATTGTCATCATTTATTCAAGTTTTTCCATATTCAATCCTTGATTAAAATTTCTCATAAGCTTAATTGATTTGGTCTAAAGAGAGAAGAATTAATGACTATTTTTGTTTGAAGACTACATATAAAATAGCTACCAAAATAAATGTTGGTAACTGCAGTTTGACTAAAAGTAATGACTAAAAGTTGACAGAAATGCAATGACTTTTCGTCGACTAAAACTAGACTAAAGCTATGAAAGACTCAAATGACTAAAATGTGACTAAGACTATTAAGCATTTTCGTCTTAAGATAAAGACTAAGACTAAATTAAAAATGCCTGTCAAAATGAACACTGCCCCTGGGACAGTCCACATCATTATCGAGAGTACCATGACGCACAGCACTTATGTAGCATGTATATGTGTGCAGGTTATACTGTATATACTGCTTGCTATTTTACAATGGTCACTATTAACTTTTCATAGTGTGGTTAACTGCTTTGATAGTGTGATGACATCATAATTATTCATTTTGACAGTAGTATAGGGAACCCACTATATTTGACCACTAAAATGCTCCCGGTTTCCATTTTAGAAATCTGGTCACCTTATTTTAATGGTGCAAGTAATTTTTATCACAGAGAAGGTGCAGTTTATCCAGGGATGTCTTTCTTATTATGGACATCACCTCACCCTTCCTCAACAGGACACAGGAGTTTCCTGCACACAAGGTCATCAGCATTTTCATTGCTTGCCAGCTGCCACCCTTATTTGTTCAGAGCTCACAGAAACCCACTTCCACCAAGTCTTTTTTGCTCTACTAAGTCTATACATCAAAACAAATATTTCATACATCAGGTCCTTCCTCAAATACTGCTGCGTTAAACTGACACATGCAGAGCCTTAATAAACCACCTACTGAAACCAATCAAGGAGGAAAAACAGGAATGCTGTCTCTGGCCCTGCATGTGATAATGGGGGTCTATGGTATAAAAGTAATAATTTAAATGCATTAGGATACATACCCTATGCAGATCCTTAAACTACCTGCGCATATTTCCACCAGTTTTATTTGAAGTCCCCTGCAGTCACTGAGTTATCCCTTAAAATTAATCTTTGATAATCAAAATTTTTAATTTAAATATTTTTCTGGTTTATTCATGCCTTAAAATGGCTTAAATATAATTCTACACCCTTATCAAATTTAGTACATGGCTTCATGAATATGCAGATTAGTCCCGGCCCTCCATTAAATCACACCATATGTGTTTGAACCAGAAACCGATTCCAAAAAAGAAGTGGAAGAGCGAATTATACAGGGTCATCTACAAGTCGCAAGCAATTGTGTTGACTAATTTGCACATGGTTTGTCTTTAAGTATATTGAAAACACCAGATGTTTAACAGACATGTAAACAACATTAAACACTTGTTTTTCACCACTTTAATGCAATACCATATTCACCTGCAAATCATTCATAATAACTAAATACTCTCAGCATCATTCACAGCTGGTTTGGGGAAAATAATTTTTCTCACAACACTTTGTGTAACCCAACAGACCCTGGACAATCTTCATATACTCATCATGTGATTCACCATCATCAACACGTAAAGCACTAACACATGTTGACATAATAACTGCCAGGGTCTTTTACCCCTTTGTGCCAGGAAGTGAAGACAGGCTGTAGTGAGATGAGTGGCAACAGAGAGAATGTTTGATTTTAAATTAAACTGATATTAAAAGAGATTAAGAGTGAAACAGAAAGGGTATTGTGTCCTTTGCACATTGTGTCAATGCCAGCGGTATGTGATGTTAAATGTAATAGTTCCCAGGCTACAGACATCATTATAATCATTGTACTGTCCTTTGTGAGCATGATAGCTCAGCAGACAGGGGCTGTTTGGATTTTAATAGCTATCAGTGTGCAGTGAAATATTCAGCAGAATTCAACCATAGCAGTATCTCACATCTCCACCCGGCCGTGACTGTGAGATCTGATCCACATTCAATGCAGCTGTTGATTTTCCGATTGTAATCACAAACTAGGACAATTCTTCAAACATGCTGGAGCGAGCTGGCAGCAATGCATGATATACCCTATACTGTCTTCCCGCTTCTTTTTTGTGTCTTTCATTTTCAAATATTTCTCTTAGGCTACTCTTAATAAGTATTTTGTCTTGTCTTCCAGTAAAATGTCTTATCAACTATTGAGGGATAGGGTACAAATTTTAACAGTTAAATCTCGCCATACTTCTCCTTGTTATTACAATTGTTTTGTATAAGAAGTTTTCATGATCGAATTCATTATCTGTTTAAATATACATTCATCTGCATACATTTCAACATTTCTGAACATTGCATAAACAGGTTCCAAAGTTTGGTTTCATTTAGTTGATATATATATAAGAAATATTACTATATATAAGGAAGGATATGTTAAACCACTAAAGTTAAACTATTTGTAGTTTTCACTGAGCAGCAATGCATGTTCTTTGCAACAAGCTGCATCGAGCTTTAAAAAACCATCCCATGCACACAATGAGGCACACACATAAACACAGCATGATCAGTAAATTATTGGAAATAATAACGAATGTTAGGACTTCAAAAATTCCCACTAATATATGAATTAAATACACGCCTTATATTTGTGTATACGGACACTTTAAGTTTTTTTTTATTTTTTTTTATTAATTTTTATAAAGTTTTTGAGTCAAATGTGTGTTTTCTCCCTTATGTAACACCTCAAAAACCTTAAATCAGGATAACCTAGGAAAGGCTATTGGGGCCTGTTGTCAGAAAAAAAAATGTGCTTAATAAACTGCACTGTATCTTTTTCCTGGGAAATAACAATGGACATGATTAACAGATTTGTGCAGCCAAACTTGAAGAAATGTACAAAAAATATATAAAACAGACTTTCAAAAATAAACCAGGAAAATGTTTTAGTTTACTAAAAAATGTGATAACCCAGCCTCCACTATTTCATGTAGGGCAAAAACACATGCGCACCCAGTAGTACGTGTGTGCGTAGCGAATCAGCTCATGGGAAATATGAATATTAATCATAACTAGTTATAATTAATTATAAATATTTTAGATCCGCTGTAGATATTTAGTTGACTTCTCAGGGTCAACTGTCTTGTCAATTTTAAGAACGTTAATTTCCTGGTTAAGGGGAATTACTTTCTTACTGTACAATTCTACAAAGAGCTTGTAGCATAAATCTGCATGATTAAGTGACTCCAGTTATGAGCAAACAATGAACAACGTCAAGTGTGATACAAGTAAGCCTTTATTAACTACATAAACACTTAAACTAGTCTAACATACTACATAAACACTTAAACTGGTCTAACATACACATACACACCCACACACACACAGTTGGTATAGGAAAGGGTTAAAGCTTAACGCAGTAAAGAGGAGAGAAAATAAGAAAGTTATTATTGTACCATTTGATATTCAGCAGATTTACATCCTGAAGGGAACATCAGATTCTTAGTGCAAAAAAACACCTTTGTAAAAAGGTGCAAATGGTTCCTAATGTATCAATTAATAAGACTAATTTTGAATACTTGCAAGTCTCGTCTGTCTGAAAAAAAGGCTTGATGCAATCTGAAAGTCCCAATGACCTTTGCTGAAGTTGGTTGATGAAAAAAACCCAGTGTAGCGTCTCGACCAATCTGACACACTAATTTTTATTTGATTTAACAAATCAATTATTCATTAGATTAACAAATCGTCACAGTCTCCTCATTCAAGAGACTGGATGCCAGGGCTTTGCTTGAACACCATCCCCCACCTTGATCACCATGACATCTAATCATGATATCACTGGTTTTATGGCCTAAAAGGAATGCAGGGGAGAAACTCCCTCATTTTAACTCATAGGAAAGACACATAATGCCAGAGAAATGGACTGTTCTCTAATTAATTCATAGGAAAACCTTTCTTTGATTGAATACCCATATCCTTTGGTCATTGTGTATACCATTACTGTCTTGTATATTGTCTGTTGTAGTGTATGCTGTTTTATTCATGTTATCATAGACCACTAGTTAATATAACCTCACCTATTTCATGTCTAGTATCTCTGAATTCGCCTTCTTATCATCAACAAGTGTGTATATTATATGCTGATACCTATGCAACATCTTGATGTTCTAAGAATCGGTACTAATTTGTGCCTCTACACTCCAGCGAATTACATATGCAAATACCAGGCTTACAGACAAAGGGCCATAAAACGCAGAACTCCCACTTGAGATTCCGGACTTCCCCATTGGGCAAGCCCATCTTGAGAGGCGTGAATCTCTGCAGGCTTTAAAGGCCACACTCCATGTGACCCGCCCCTGTCGGTGGTTCAGTCAGAAGCAAAGATGAAGATGTGAGAAAAACGCTCCAGGATAACCAAGCTCGTGCCAGGCTCCTGCCTTGTCCTTTCCATTCTTCAAGTTACTGTGATGCAAACTGGTTCTTTCTCATCAACCACCTTCAGCAAGATCTTGGGCCTTAAGATTGCAATCAGGAATCTTTTTCAGACATACTCAAGTATCAAACTTAGTCGATTTAATTGATGCATTAAGTATCAGTTACACCTTTTTACAAGGTTTGTTTGAACTAAGAATCTGACGTTTTCCCTCAGGTTTAGATCTGCCCTGAATATGAAAAATGGTTCCATAAATGTCATTCCTTATGTCTCTTTCTTTATTGCTAAACTTTAACCCTTTCCTATACCCACTGTATGCGTGTGTGTGTGTGTATGCGTATGTTAGACCGGCTTAATGTGTTTATGTAGTATGTTATACTAGTTTAAGTGTTTATGTAGTTAAGAAAACCTTACTTGTATCACACTTGACCTGTTCATTGTTTACTCATAACCGGAGTCAAGAATCATGCAGATTTACGTTACAAACTTTTGTAGAATTGTACAGTAAGAAATTTATTTCCCTTAACCAGGAAATTAACTTTCTTGGAATTGACAAGACAGTTGACACTGAGTTGGTCAGCTAAATATCTACAGCGGATTTAATATATGAATAGTTAATTATAACTGGTTATGGTTAATTATTCATATTTCCATGAGCTGAGTCGCTACATATTTTGGTGGAGAGAATGCGGGCATGGTAAGACGAAAGTTATGAGTTTAAACACTGGTAACTTAAAAGTGTGTGCTTGATAGCCAGGTTAAAATAGGACGTGACTTCAGATGCCCGGTGGTGTCCCTATTTGCTGGCTTGTTGAGATGCAGATAAAGTGGGGGTTTGAATTGGTACCGCTATTATAATTGGTAGAGTCTTTATGTATTTCATGTTTAATGGTAGCAGTGTAAGGTTAATCTGGTTTTTAGCAAAGGAACCCTAATTTCAGTTTTAAAGCATAAATCTGTCTTGACAAATCGTAAGTCTGAATCTCAGCTCAGCGGTATTTCCAAACTGTACCATAATGTAATATGTTTTAGTGAAGAAATCACAAAATTGCAGTTTTGTTTAAATTGTTTCTTTGAAGAAGTAATCTCAGTACAGTTATATCAAGGTATATGTGAGCGCTGCTCCCCTTTCTACAGCATAAAGGCCTTATAGTTTATAATTAGATTGAAGCAATTCATCTACACTTTGACTGTATATATATAAGCCGAGCAACCTGGTGGTCATTACTGTGTTTCACTCGCTGAGTGAAATTAAAGGTGTAATACTGTACTTTAGTACTCATATGTGAGGCAAACATAGCTGCATATATGTTTAAACCGGTTTTAATTTACAGTAAACCTGTTTTGTTATTCTTTAAACAAGTGTAAGAAGTTTATTGTTGCATTAGAGAATCACTCACCGAAGTGCTTAGGTAATGCAACAAGTCTTGAAGGCTGAAAGCACCACTTTCTAAAACTGTGGGCAACTTTTTAAAATAGATAGACATTAAACTGCGTTAATTACACTTGCATGCATTGGTTACCGTGACAACAACTTGTCACAGGAAGTGCTAACGTCACATAGCACAACACGCCATGTTTGTAAACAAACCATTTGAAGCAGCTAAGCTAACACGACTTAGCATAGTTTCATTTTAGGCTAAGCTACTCAAATAGCTTTAACAATTAGGGGTTAACACTCTTTAATTGAAGCTCTTAAATACAGCATGTGTGTGCAGTGTGAAGTAATTTGAATTTATCCTAATCCCTGGTTTCTGATTTTTCCCCTTTCTTTTTCTTTTTTTTCTATGTTTCTCAATCTTCAATTCATCTCAGCGAATTTAACTATCTTAGATCTATCCTTCCTGAATGCTATTGCTCAGTTACTAGTTAATTAAATCTAAATTTAATTACATTTAAACTGTCTATTCTAGAGATCTTCATTAAGTTTATTGGGTGTTTTTTAGGTGGCACAGTGAATAACGCCGCTACGGAAGCGGGGCACTCACATGGCATGGCCCAGCATGGGAGCTGAACACGCAGTAGCTGTGACCAGACATGGTGTGTTGCTCAACACAAATCAGTTAATCACTAGTGCTACTGATTGTTCCTAATATCAGTTTGATTACCCTGTTTTAATAATAGAAGTTAGCTAATTTTAAATCCATTTACATGTATGGGCATTTTTGTTTTGATGTTCTCTCTGAACCTCAAAAGGATCCAGAGACATTTCTATTTTTGATTTGGTTATTTTCAAAAATAATCAGCATAATCTTAATAGAAATGCTCTCCTTTTCCTTCTGCTGTTCCCTTTTCTCCTTCATACCTCAGATATTAAGCTTGTTTGGGGAACCGTCAGTAAATTCTGAGTGTTAATTTGACAATAATTTGACAGTAGTGTTAAGTCATCAATCAAAATCCTGTTTTTGCCTTTTTCAGCAAAACATATGCTGACCCAAACCTATTTTTAGCATTCACACTCTGTTTTGATCTTGTAGTAGTTTCTAGCCCTTACTCTCAACACCAGTGTGTCAAAATGTTGCAGATGCTCAGACTAACTGCCCAGAATGCAGACCAGAGAGGGCTGGCCAGGCGTCGTGAGGAACACCCCCTTTTCCCAGGGCCGACGACCACCTACTGAGCCGAAAGCATCTGGACACAGAGAGAAGTGTACCTCAGACTCAGGACTCAAGCGAGATTTATGGCTACAAAAAGCTCACCAAGGTTATCATCTTCCTGGCCCACAACCTCATGGTTCTGAAACAGGAGGTAAATGATTTCACGCAACAGATCACAGCGGTAGCCCACAAGGACCCCAGCAAAATGGATTTACAGGAGGAAATCAATAGACTTCAAAAGGCTCTGAGAGCTGCTGAATAGCAAGAGCACCTGGAAAAGGTAGCCGGAAAGGACCTGGAAAGGAAACACCCACACAAATTTACTATTAAAGCAGCAAATTCTGAGATCTTAGACAAAGTTGCCAGAATTGAGACTCTGCTCCAGCAGCTGAACATCACTCAAGACAAACTTGACATGGTCCGAAGAGAACTCAGGGACTCTTATAGGCTGCGAAAGGAAACGCAGTGGGATAGACACCCTACTCCTGCATCCTCACTCAGCAGTGCAAAACTCCCTCAGTTGCACGAAGCTACGAAGGGGGGAGCCAGCACTTTCTGCTTAACAACTCAGCAGACAGACCCATAATACCTCCAGCAACCACAGAGAGGAGGGGGTCCCTTCCAAGCATCCCTGCAGCAGCGCATGATGTGACCCCCAGAAACTTTGACAAGCTAACCAGAAAACAATAGTTTCCTACTTTATGCAGTACGAGCAGTAATTTAGAACGGTGGAGTCGTTTTTAACATTGCTTGCAAGCAGACCCAATAATCAACCTTATGTGTCTGTTTCATAAGTTAGTAACTTCTTCTCCATGCGCATACCAGTTCCTGATCAAAACCAGATAAAATTATAGTTTGAATGTACCTTCCTGCGAGCAGTAAGAAGTTTTCAGTGCTATAATGTGTTTAATCGTACGATAAGAAACTAACCTGACTTTAGCGAAGAAATCCTAATTTCTGTGTTAGTAGAGCACAAGTCTATTTTCTGACGACGAAATCTCAGGATTAGCAGCTCATATAAATGGTACCAGAATAAATCGGTCTGATTTTGGGCGAAGAAATCCCCTTCTCCAGTACTGTGTAGGTGATCTGAGCGATGCTGCTCATTTCACTGATTTAAGGCCTTATAATGTGTTATGTATCATTGTATTCATAACGACCCACTCATGTGAAACATTTACGTAACACTTATACATGCGCGCCCCAGGTTCTGATTATAATCAGATAAAATTATAGTTTGAATGCGCCTTCCTACAAGCAGTATGAAGTTTTCAGTGCTATAATGTGTTTAAATCGTACGATAAGAAACTAACCTGATTTTAGCGAAGAAATCCTAATCTCTGTTGTTAGTGGAGCATAAGTCTATTTTCTGACGACGCAATCTCAGATTAGCAGCTCATATAAATGGTACCAGAATGAATCGGTCTGATCTTGGGCGAAGAAATCCCCTTTTTCAGCACTGTGTAGGTTATCTGAGCTATACTCCTCATTTCATTATTTTAAGGCCTTATTATGTGTTACGTATCATTGTATTTCATTATGACTCGCTCATTTGAAACATTTACGTAAAATTAATGGTGTTATTCTAGCGTAGCTAACTACGAATCCACCATTGCCTGTGAAGTGAATGTGCTGTTTTGAGTAATGAATGAATTTGTACGGGACATGCATGAGTTTCCCATGCATGCTCACAGGAGTGCAAGTTCTGCTCCACTTGCACCTGTTGTGAGTTTGCATTGGTCTCCTAGCATCACGTGACCCCGGAAGTGTGAGCAGATTCTTCCGGTTAATCTGACAACAGCATTCATTTCACAGACCTGTGTGTAAACAAAGAATTGCGGGTAACTAACGCTAACTCTTAAGCTAAGCCCTTTCCTTCAACTGCTAGCTGTTAGCATCTGAATAACACAGTAGGCTGTAAAGTGTACTTTCTACCCACACTCATCTCTCCCTCTCTTTCCTCCCTCGTCTCTCTTTATTTTGTGTTGACTTTAATCTACCATCTTTTTAATTTTATTGCATTTCTTACATTTGTTTAGCACAATGTACCAATTCAGTCAGCGAAATTGGCTTGTTTAAATTTGAGTTTAATAAATCCATTTTTTATTTATTTTTTTCTTTTATTCCCTTTTATTTTTATTTTTAAATTTGTTTATTTACTTTCCCTTTTATTTTCCTACAGCTCTTAGGACCCCTTTTTTGTTTATTTGTATTTTATGTAATTTTTTTTTTGTTTGTTGTTGTTTTTTTTTTTTCTTTTACCTTATTTTAGTTATTTCACCATCACCATCGTCTTTTTTGGATAGGATTACAGTAGTTCGAGAAACTGTTGTTTCCTTAGCGAGTTATACAGGTTATTAGTAGCATAATCCCTGTTTCCTCTCTACTTCTCCTCACGCCTCAGTGCCAGGCCTAATACGTTGAAGGGCAGCTACCATTGCAACACAATGTAGGCTAACATAAAACTAGAAACAATTCCTACTGTTTCTTTTTCTTTTGACGAGGTCTTTGGTGGGTCCCTGCTAGTTTAGCTAACAGCCTAACCCTAGGGTTATTAAGTCTATTGCAGCATCACACACAAGAGAAACCTGCTTAGCCATATCTCTTAGAAAAAACTAAAATAGGTAAAAATGTTCCTTTTTTTTTTTTTAGTTCATCTTTTTTTATTTTAGTTTCGTCATAGTGACCAAACCCATGAACCATCAGTAGTATAGCCCGGTCATCAGCTGACCCCTGCTTACGGCCCCTCAACAAAGTTACTCAAACTCTTCCTTTGTGTTCACGAACACAAAAACATAGCACCCTACCTCTCTATCTGCCTCTCACCCCCTATTCATTCCTTACACGGCCTACACAGCCGTTCCTCTTAGAGATAGCTTAACACCTCTGTACGTGCTTGCATTTGTCTTGTCCCTTTCTCTTTCTGGTGTTCCCACAAGTGTGCCAGTTTGTCGCAGACATTCCACAGACATCCATCCCTGGCAGCTCACCAGGACCACCTGGGCACTCAGTAGAGCACTGTAATGAACATCATTCAGCTCAAAAGCAGCCAAACGAACTGCCAGGGCAAAGAAAGAACAGCGGACTGGCGACATAAAGCGAACACTTGACCAGATCATCCTCCTCCTCGGCCCACACCCCAAGGGCTCCAGACAGGAGGTCTATGAGCGAAACTGCAGTCACAGAATCCTGCAGAGAACTGAACACCTGCTCACGGAGAAAGCACAGAACTTATTGCAAAGAACCCCTCACCGCATTGTGCACAGAAAGAATCACCAGTCTTTCACCGAGGCTCTAACGCTGCTCAACAACCATGCCGCCGCTGAAAAAGCCATCACCACAGACTTGAAAGAGACTGTTTCAACACAAAGTCACCTACCAAACACATATGGGAACTAAATGAAGAGACCCCACATCTTATGCCTTACCAGGCAACCTGCATACAGACAAGCTGAGTCCAAACCCTGACCTCAGCATTGCAAGGATCTTACTTGGTTTCAGAAAGAAATTTCAACAGTCCCCTACCGACTGCGCATAGACTTAATTCAAAAAGACAGGCCGGCTGAATATCGTCCCGCCAGCAGTGCAAGCCCTCCAACGCCTGTGCACAGCTACAAGGGGGGAAAGGGAGCAAAAGCCCTTCTTCTTCGTGACACCTTTCCCAAAGTCATCCTCCCTGAAAACCTCTAGGCAGCTGCAACAAAAACAAATTTCAGGCGAACCGAAGCAACGCCACGAGGTGAATTCAGTGTCACAAATGACCTGAAATATGCTTGCAGACCACAAGGCGAACAGATAGGGAAAACACGAAACAGAACTTCCCCTGGCCAGCAGGCCCACCCCCTCAGCCATGAGTCTGAACCTGCGAGGGGGGGGCGAGAGCCGCTGTTCACACGTCACCAACCAGCAGCCATAAGGGGGTGGGGCAGGGACCTTTCCATAGGATCACTGCAGACACACACACCGTTTGACCCCACAGACCCCAACGAGCTGGACAGAAACAATACATCTGGCAACCTAAATACTCTCAGAACCAGAGTCTGAACACGGACTGATCGCTTCCCCAGACACCAAGCAGGGCCGGCGTGAAACTCCCCATGCTTACTACCTCAGACTTTGACAAACTTACTCCAAAGTTCACGATTACCCTGGGATGGCGGAGGTCACCAGCTGCAAGAAGTCATCTAGGCTTTAGGGCCTGCCGCACAATGCCTAATAAACAGCTGCGTAACCTGACACAGAAGACCTTTAACAAGCACAAGGCCTCCACTAAAGGTGTTTGTCAAACCCCACTGATTCTGAACTTCATAACTCAGAATCCAAAGCGGGCACCAGTAGGCACCCAGCATTGCCACAATGCAATACCCTTCTACAGAAAGCCCCTAGCCATAAGAGGACAGAGCCATCACCATGGCAACAGACCCAGGTTCCAGACCAACCATTGGGAAAAGGCGTCCTCATCCTGCAAACACCACGGTATGTCCAACAGCAGTCCACCACAACACCCTCCTCCACACAACGGAGGCTACACAATGACAGCTGGACACGCCTACTTCTGGGTTACATGAGCTGCTGACATTCGCAAAAGAGCTCCTTGAACAAAACTCAACTAAGAAGTACTGAAAAGGACAAACCTCTGACTCCTTGCCTGCTGCATCACATCATCAGGCCCCTCCAAGGGAGGAGCAACCCTTGAAACCGGTCGACACCCCCAGAAAAAGCCAGACAACGTTGGATTGAGCAACTGGCCCACATGCCCAACAGCGAAAGCTCTACCAACACAACTCAGTCAAGCTCAAGTCGGTGCCGCCACAAGAGCAAAGCGACACCGTTAACATCATATTTCTAGTGATGTTCGAGCAAAACAACCACCTGCTGCCTCCTACAATCATCACTAGGTCAGTCTGAATCTCTCTGCACGCTACAAAATCTCCATAACAATTACCTTCAATCCCTGGAACCACCTGCACTCTCACCATTGAGAGTCTAACCCGGCTGTTCCACATCGTGGGGACCACAGATAGCCTACTGGCTAACAACAACAACAAAAAAACATCCTACCCGGACTAACACACTTCAGGATGACAGGTGACACAGCCTCGACACCTGCTGCATTAGCTCGAGGACCCACACCTTGCTACATCCTACATCACCACAGCACACCACCTGGCAGCATCCATCACGGCACCAACAGCCAAAAAAAACCACCACTGGCTCCCAGCCGTGAGTGGCAGGTGTGTGTTCGATTGTTCGGCACCTTGACATCGCTCGTTGTTGTCTATTCTAAGGACAACAACGTTCGAAAGGGGGGAAATATGTAGCGTCTCGACCAATCTGACACACTAATTTTTATTTGATTTAACAAATCAATTATTCATTAGATTAACAAATCGTCACAGTCCCCTCATTCAATAGACTGTATGCCAGGGCTTCGCTTGCAAAAAAACACACCCCAAATTTCCCCACCTTGATCACCATGACAACTAATCATGATGTCACTGGTTTTATGGCCTAAAGGAATGCAGGGGATAAACTCCCTCATTTTCCTCATAAGAAAGACACATATTGCCCAGAGAAATGGACTGTTCTCTATTTAATTCATAGGAAAACCTTTCTTTGTTTGAATACCCATATCCTTTGGTCATTGTTTATACCATTACTGTCTTGTATATTGTCTGTTGTAGTGTATGCTGTTTTATTCATGTTATCATAGACCACTAGTTAATATAACCTCACCTATTTCATGTCTAGTATCTATGAATTCGCCTTATGATCGAATCAAGTGTGTATATTATATGCTGATACCTATGTAACATATTGATGTTCTAAGAATCGGTGCTAATTTGTGCCTCAACACTCCAGCGGATTACATATGCAAAATACCAGGCTTACGGACAAAGAGTCATAAAAATCCCCAGTAATTCCAACCTCCCGCTTGGGATTTCAGACTTCCTCATTGGACGAACCCATCTTGAAAGGCGTGAATCTCTGCAGGCTTTAAAGGCCACACACCATGTGACCCGCCCCTGTCGGTGGTTCAGTGAGATGCTAAGGTGAAGATGTGAGAAACGCTCCAGGATAGCAAAGCTCGTGCCAGGCTCCGGCCTATTCCTTTTCATTCATCAAGTGATTCTGATTCAAACTAGCTCTTTCTCATCAACCACCTTCAGCAAGATCTTGGGCCTTAAAGATTGCATCAGGAATCTTTTCAGACATACGCAAGTATCAAACTTAGGCGATTTAATTGATGCATTAAGTATCATTTACACCTTTTTACAAGGTTTGTTTGATCTAAGAATCTGACGTTTTCCCTCAGGTTTTAGATCTGCTGAATATGCAAAAGGGTTCCATAAATGTCATTCCTTATGTCGCTTTCTTTAGTGCTAAACTTTAACCCATTCCTATACCAACTGTATGCGTGTGTATCTATGTGTATGTTAGACTAGTTTAAGTATTTATGTAGTATGTTAGACTAGTTCAAGCGTTTATGTAGTTAATAAAGCCTTACTTGTATCACACTTGACGTGTTCATTTGTTAACTTAACCGGAGTCACTAATCATGCAGATTTATGCTACAGGCTTTGTGTAGAGTTGTATAGTAAGAAAGTTATTTCCCTTAACCGGGAATTTAACGTTCTTAGAATTGACAAGACGTTTGACCCTGAGTGGTCAGCTAAATATTTACAGTGGATCTAAAATATTAATAATAAATCATAATTAGTTATGGTTAATTATTCATATTTCCCTATGAGCTGATTCGCTACACCATTTTGAGTCGAGAATCGTTGTTTGGTTGAATGGAAAGTCAGCCGAAGCCGGGCACGTTACTTAGGGGGTTTTGCGAAACGTTCTAGCTCATGTCTTCATCTTAGAATCTAACAGAACCACCGACTCTGGGAGGGTTCCTAGTGTGGGGCTTTTAATGTCTCGTAAGATTCCCGCCTCTCAAAATGGGCTTTGTCCAATGAGAAAGACGGAAATTCCAAACGGGAGGTGGCAATTGCTGGAGGATTTACGACCCTTTGTCTCTAAGCATGAAATTTGCAAATGGTAATTTTGCTTGGGTGTTGATGCCAAACTAATAAGATTCCTTAGAACACAATATGTTGGCTAGGTAATAAACATACAATATACACTCTCATTAGATCTCCGAATAACCATTAATATAACCAAACACGTTATATTTAAGTTACTAGATGAGTGTGTTCCTATCATAGCTCATAAGACTATCTAGCAATACAACATTATAAATACAACACAGCAATATTATACACAATGGCCTGAAGAAAATGGTTGTTCATTCAAAGAAGGTTTTCCTATTAATTAATTAGAGAAGAATCAATTTTTACTGTGCACTGTGGATTTCCTATGGAAATTGTAATGAGAGGGGTGACTCTCAACATGCCATTAGGTCGTAAATGTATCTGGTGCCAGGTTGCCATGTGTAACAGGGTCCTGTCCCTGTTCACAGACACCTTGGCACCCAGTATGTTTATTGGGTAAGGGGTCTGTGAACGTTTTGTTAATCTAATGATACTGATTTGTTAATTAAAAAATTGTGTTTTTGATTGGTCCGACGCTACACGTTCAAATATGTTTGTCTCAGGTATAGATGTAGGGCCTATGCTTTTAAGTGCTTATAGCTAATTTGTGTTTATTTGTAGTCCAATGTGCATTTGAGATGTTGAATCCTACACCGGTTGAGTGCACTCGCAGTCTTGCCCTTGAATGTCAGTTCATCAAGCATGTACCCTACACTCGATGTGTATGACTCAAACCATGCTTTCTCCCCAAATGTAACTTTTTAAGACTAATAATTGTCACTGCCTGTGTGTGAATTCTGCCTCCAGGGCAAATGTGTTCAGTCTATAGTATGATGTTCCCTTATAGAAGCATGCAATCATGCTAACACGTATAGACACTAATCGCACATCATGTGTACATTAGCATGTGCAAGCTGATGCGAGGGGAGAAGAAAGACCACTTGCAGACATGACACAACACTCAAATTGGTGACTGTAAGAATGGATGTTTGCTCTTAAATGCTGTGGACCAGCCTGAAAAACGCTTTTTCTTTTTTTTGTGAGTTGTGAGTTGAACTGTAGAACCTTCATTTATGCATATGGTAGCTGTAACCACCAACAATCATGGTGAATTGCCCACCCCAGTGTTAATATTCAGTTTAATATTCTTGAATTTTTTTTAAGTTTTCCATTTTAGTCTGGTACTGTTTAACAGTGCTCGTCAATGTCAAAATGGCCAATCAAATTAAAGGAGGTTGGCTTTACTGTTCCAGTGCAACTCTTCCGTTTTAGTGGTGAAAGAGTGTGAGGTAAGATGTAAGTAGGTAAAAATGTTATATTTCTCAACTGTTGAGACAGAAATTTTAAGAGACCTGACAGTGATATCCAGTGACGCAAATTACTCAACTATTTTTTGTCAAATTTTGACATTTTAAATGAAAATATAAGCTATCATAAGCATTTGTGATTGAGATGAGATGTAATTTATTATTAAATGTGATGACAAAAATGAAACATTAACAAAGTCATTTTCGAAGATTAACAGTGAATGTGAGCAGATTTTAAAATAAAAATGTTATTTGCAAATGATTGTTACATTTTTTCCCCCTTAATCTGCCTTACATATGTTTCATATTTTTCCTTTAAATAAACATACAATAACTAAATGGCCCCCCCCCCCCCCCCCCCCTCGTGTTCAGAAACGGTTACATGTATGAGATTTTTAGCCAGATTTGATTAATGATCAGAAAATGTCTTGTTTTCATAAATTTGACAGTATTGGAAGTTGCCAATTAAGTAGATAGTAGCAATACTGTATTTCAGTTTTGGGGAGTCACTAACTAAATGTAGTGATACTACTTACTAAAAATGTGGATATTTTTAGGTCATCTGTTAAAAATAAGGCAGCTTTCCAGTTATAGCTTCTTTTTCCAACAAGTAAAAGTTTTTATGTTACATTGATTTGCACATGTAGCTTCACAACTTAACTTTTTTTTCCTAATTTTCAAATACTAGCAATCCCTTACGAAAATGTACTGTGTTTTTACTACAAATAAAACCAAAACCATATAGTTAAACCATGGTAACCACAAATTAACCATGGTTTTTCTACACTAAGCATAGTTTAACCATATGTAGTAAAACTGTGGTTATACAAATGTTAATCAAATGCCAAAAAACATTGTTACTACAATTTTACTACAGTAAAACCATGGTTATTTTTTTGTAAGGGATGTTTGAGGAAATAATCAAAAATGCTTGACTGTCATCTCTCTCATATGGTGTTTGTTTTGATGCCAAATTAACATGATTCAAAACAATTTGAGAAATTTTCTCACCAAATAGTTAACACAGTTATATTTAAATTAAGATATTTGAAGTAGCTTTTAGAATGTAGTTGTTGCATATTAACATGTTTTGCTAGTAGCTTGTAGTGTATAGCTAGCTAACCATAGCTTTGACTGTTCTTTAACTCCTGTACAGTAAAATAAGGTTTTAGTTTAGGTTGTAGTTACAAGTTACAGAGTAGCTTTTCTCAATACGGCTATTTGTATTACCAAGATGGCCGCCGCATAATCCAACTTGCCTTTAACCAAACATTGATCAAAAACTGCAGCATCTTAAACAGAGACATGGGACTGACTTGTCACATCTGATATGGCTCAGTGGTTTGTGATAAATGGCTTTGTCGTTCTTCCTTCTCTCTATATTTCTTTCTCTCACACACACTCATATAAACAGCATGTCAATTTTACAACCTTGTGTGCTGCGGCTAGTCGATTCAGTTGATAAAAGCAGTGGAGGATCAAAGGTGGCTATACATCATTCCCCTTCTCATTTTCTCATTACATTCCAGCTGATACTGCATTCAGCAGTCTGCCTACCATACATCCGTCAAAACAAGGGGAAAATTTGACAGTTTGTATTTGAGGCTCTTTTCACATACCCCATCCTGACAATAGTGAGATATGATGGGCTCTCATTTGAATATTTCAGCTAGCATTAAACATCAAGGCAGTCTGTCTGTGTGTATTACTATAAGACATTTTCAGAAGGATAGAGAACGACTTAAACAGAATCCTTTGAACTTAAAAGGCTTATAGCTTTTAGAACACAGGAAAGATAAGGATAATCTGAGGTTTCAAGGTGGCAGAGGCCAATCTGCAAATTCAATGATGCTGAACCTCTTTGTTGTGGTGCAACCTTCCTAGCCATGTTAAAATCACTGTGCCATACTCGAGGGGCTTTTATAAAGTAACGGCAGCAGGATACAATGCTAAATAAATAATTAAAATAATATAAATGTACTAATACATTTTTCATCTTACTGACCCCCATATATATGCTTTAAATTTATCAAAAGTGATCGTAAAGACAGTTATGGAAACATTTCAATTTCAAATGAATGCTCTGTTCTTTCTATTAATCAACAAGCAGCATAACTGGTTTCAACATTTTGATAATACTAAGAAATGTTTCTTGAGCAGCAAATCAGTATATTAGAATGATTTTTGAATGATCATGTGATACTGAAGACTGAAATATTGGCTGCTGAATTCAGCTTTGCCATCACAAGAATAAACTACATTTTAAAATAGTTATTTCACATTTTAATCTTTTTTCACAATATTACTGTATGTATGATCAAATACAAACTATGCCTAATGCGTTAACTAATGTTCATAGTTGAGTGTTACCACAAATAGCTAAATGTATTATTAATAATAATTGCACTGTTGCCTTTTTAGTATAATTCCTACATTGATTTTGATGTCAAATGGAGCAGACGGCATGTGCAAAAAAACAAAGCCATCTGTGGGTACAATTAGTTCTTAATGAATTCCTTCTTTATATTTAATTCAATTAAAAATTAAGCTTACATTCAACCCTAGAGAAGAACAATTTACACATCATGAAATTATTTACAGAATGTTTTTCAAGTGCAGATTTCGCTCGTGGTTATTTATGTAGCATGGTGAATTGCAGTCCAAAATGAGTCTCTCATGATTGATATGAGATAGAATCATCTTTTGTAACTTCCTCTGGTCCTTCTTTTCATCCTTAGTATTAAATCAGGGGATCAGGCCATCCAGAAACAAGCTGAGCCCTAAAGAAACCATTTGACCAATGCAAACAGCCTGGAGGGTACACCGTCTGAGAGCGAAGGAAGGTCATAACCCTTCTTTTTACTACAGGAGGGAATTGCATCAAGCGGAAAATGGACATCCAGTCTGCCAGTAACCCATCTAAACAGATTACAATGGGAAACACAGACTAAAAGCATTGATATTTAGAAAAAGATTACGGAACGGTTAGATAAAACAATTGTGATTCTCCCAAAACAGCAGTTTGAATACACAACAGATGGTCCGGGCATCATCCACTTTCCATGGCCCTGTACACAATAATGTGTGTGTTTGTGTCTGCAAAAGCACATTTGTAAGAATCTCAGCAAGCAGTCATTTCATTGAGGTTTCAGCATTCATAAAGCCACACAATACATTCGCTTCATACCGATCAAATAATGCTGTGCTGAAATTTATAATAATGATGTTGTGACTGAAATTTACCACAGGGTGTCAACAGGCCCGACAGCACATCATTTGACGCTCCTCAAAGATGTCATCTGGCTGAACAAAGCAGTTCTGTTCATGAGAAAGCCTCCATCTTCCTTTTTTATGCAAAGTGCACTGTGAGATCTGTCTGTGTCTTGGCATACTATGTGATTGAATCACTTTATTGCCAAGCTGCATTTATGGTCATGGACTTATGGAATTTAGCAAGATCACAGTCATTTACTAAATGAAAATACTCTTGCTAACTGTATATACACTACCAGTTACATCCTATTTTATGATGAGATTTAGTTTAATGGGTTAGTTCACCCAAAAATGAAAATTACCCCATGATTTACTCACCCTCAAGCCATCCTAGGCGTATATGACATTCTTCTTTCAGACGAATACAATCGGAGTTATATTAAATAATGTCCAGGCTAAACCATGGTAACCCAAAATTTGAAGTCCAAACAATTGCACCCATCCATTATAAAGGAAGTCCACATGGCTCCGGGGGATTAATAAAGGCCTTCTGAAGTGACGCGATGTGTTTGTGCAAGAAAAATATCCATATTTACAACTTTATAAACCTTAATCTCTTGCTTCCGCTAACTGTCGTACGCACGTTCACAAGAGAGTGGCGTCCTGCGGATCTGCACGGAGGCACGATCCTTTCTGCTAGCTGGAGCGCCTGTGAGCTTCGCTATAGGGCACTCCACTCCAAACTCTTGCCACTTTACCCAGGACTCCATTTCCCATAATCCTTTGCACAGACTCATCAATTGCATCACCTGTCTCTCATCAGAGTTCATCATCAGTTCACAGCTGTCTCACATTAGAAGGACTTTAAAAGTAGCACACACACTCTCTGTACTGCGCGCTGCGATGAATGGTTCAGCTCTTCCTGTTCCTGCCTCTTTGGTTTGATCTTGGACTGTACCTTGTTTTTGTGAATGCTGTACTGCTGCTTGACTATCTTGACTCGAACTTGTGCGAATTACTCTTTTGACCTTCTGCCCAGGAGTGCTTTTGTTTGCTGGTGTTCGACCTCCCCAGCCGACTTTTCTGACTCATGCTCAATGAATAAAGCCTGCACGTGAGAATCCCCACTTTGTCACGCCTCCCTTGTTACAATAAAAAAGTATTAAGTATTTTTTTTAGTCATACTTACCCCAAACTAGTGTAGACGGTAGTGTGTGACAGTTTACAGAAAAACAATAAGCAGCTAAAACTATTTTCCATACTGACAATAAGAAATATTTCCTGAACAGCAAATCATAATTTCTGAAGTATCTTGTGACACTGAAGTCTAATATGAAAATAGAAAACAGCTATTTTAAATTGTAATAATATTTTACAATATTACTATTTTTACTGCATTTTTAATCAAATAAATGCATCCTTGGTGAGAATAAGAGACTTTCAAAAACATTTTAAAAAATCTTAGTTTAGCTATAGTTTTGATCCATAGTTTGTAGTGATGAGGCAAGGCAATGTCTTAAATGCAGCACTTGACACTTTTATTACAAGGAAGCATTTGCCATTTTCCACTTGAAGACAATTGTTTTTTGGACTCAGTATTCTGAATGCAGTATTACTGAGATGAATGACATGCATTACAGATGTTGCGCTTTTTTATTTTCTTGACTGACTTTTGTTATGATTAAACCCGATTGAAATCTGCAGCATGAAATCGACCAAATGAATTCAGTGCAGAACAGAAAACACCTTCCTGCTTATGTGTTGACAATATTCCTCCGGCCTCCATAATGAAAACACTGATCTGGTCCATGATAGCACATGCTAGAACAAGCAAATCCACCGGACAAATAAACCCTTGCAGGCTGATAAACGAACTCTGGCTTTTAGGAGTCAAATCCCTCCTCTGGGCCGCCCTGCTGCATGTCAAGAGCCAGTGTTGTGGAATGAAAATGAAGACATATTGGAGTAGCAGGATTTGAGGGTCTCTGAGGAGGGGGAATCGGATCAGGGATATCATGTTCAAGGTCACCTTATGCTAGATGTGGTGATGGGTTGACAGATGTGGACTCTGTCTGACCTCGCAGACTCATGCTGCCACTATGACAGGATGTCTGAAGGGTCATAAACGCAGAGAAGAGGCTTCTTGTTCTTAGAAACCAATGTGCCTTTAGGCTTCATGCTAATTCTTGCACAGTGATGTCATACGACTTCAGTAGATGATCTACTGAGTGAGTTTCATGTCATGCTGAGGCTGGAGTCACCACAGCATCAGGAAAACAGGGGTTTGATTTATAAAAACATCTTTTGGCCAATTCCATTACTGTATACTGTAGCTACTTGTGGACGCCACAGCTGATATTTAGTATATGTATGTGATATATAGGTACATCGTACCATTTAGTATAGGGACCAATTTTCACTATTAACTAGTTGCTTATTAGCATGCCTATTATTAATATATTGGCTGCTTATCAGTCCTTATAAAGCACATTTTCTGCATGACCATATTCTACATCCCTAATCCTACCCAATACCTAAATTGAACAAGCTACCGCCCCCCTGCCATACTAACTAGTAATAAACAAGATAAATTCGGAGTTTTATTGCAGCGCCAAAAGTCATAGTTAATGGTAACTTAATAGTGAGAATTGGAACTTTAAAACGAAGTGTAAATGGTAAATCTGATATTTTAATCAATGTGGCTTTTTGATGCAGTATATTTTTTTTTTTTTTTCTAGAAAAGAAAAGACAATAAAAAAACCTGGGCTGCGTTTCCCAAAAGCATCGTAAGCCTATAAGTAGATTGTAGACCCATTGCCACCAATGGTCTCTACGATCAACTTGCTTTCAAGTTGCTTTCGAACTTACGATTAATGCTTTTGAGAAATGCAGCCCTGATCTCATGAGAAAACTATTTTATGAGGTGGTGTATGACTTTGTAAGTTTTGATTTGTACAAAAACGTGCATTTTTTTTGTTGAAAAAAGTATAAGGCTGTACACAAACTCAGGAATGAGACTATATGAATTCATACAAATTAGCCTTTTATTCACTAAAATGTAAAATAGTAATGAAGCGAGTGTCATGAGAGTGTGTTGTTTAAAACAATTGTGCGATGTTTTTAGAAATGTAGGCCTGCTTTTGTGTTCATGTTGGCTTTATATTTGATAAGCATTTTCAAGAAAGGTTTACCTTTAATGACTCTAATAATGTTGTGGTATACTCGTCAAGTCCATGATCTAACTGAATTAAAGCGAGGAAACTAATTAGCACAACATTGCTGCAGGTAAAGAAAATGTGGAAAACGATTAACCTAAAATGATTAAAGGGTTAGTTCACCCAAAAATGAAAATTATGTCATTAATTCCTCACCCTCAAGTCCTTCCAAACCCGTAAGACCTTTGTTCATCTTCGGAACACAAATTCAGATATTTTTATGGAATCCTGTCAGCAAGGAGATCTGTAAAATAATCCATCTCTGACACAGCTGCCCGTTCAACCGCAATTATACGAAGCTACGAGAATACTTTTTGTGCGACAAAAGAAAAAAACAAAAAAACAACTTTATTTAACAATTCGTCTCCTCCGAATCTACCCTGAAGGTTGCCATGTTTGCGAGGAATATCAGCTGCGGACGGTAAACAATAGACTATGCCCTATTCTGGTCAGACTGCGTCATGCCCGAGCATTTGCTTTCTACATTGTTGTGATTGATAAAACTGAATGGAAACAGCGTATCGCGTGGGACAGCGAAACAGAACAGCCATACGTTAGTTTACAGGGTGATGCGGGAGGTAGGAGGAGAAATTGTTGAATAAAGTCGTTTTTTTTTCTTCTTTTGCGCACAAAAAGTATTCTTGTAGCTTTGTAAAATTACGGTTGAAGCACTGATGTCACATGGATTATTTTACGATCTCCTTGCTACATTTCTGGACCTAAGAACATTACAGTTGCGTTGCTGTCTAAGCAGGGTCAGACAGCTCTCAGATTCCATCCAAAACATCTTAATTTGTATTCTGAAGATGAACAAAGGTCTAATGGGTTTAGAACGACATGAGGGGGAGTAATTAATGACAGAAGTTTCATTTTTCATTTTTTTAAGGCGCTGCAACTAACCCTTTAAAGATTACCCTAAATATATACAGTGTGTACGGAAAATATTCAGACCCCCTTAAATGTTTCACTCTTGTTATATTGCAGCCATTTGCTAAAATCATTTAAGTACATTTTTTTTTCCTCATTAATGTACACACAGACCCCCATATTGAAGCAAAAACACAGAAGTGTTGACGTTTTTGCAGATTTATTAAAAAAGAAAAAAAACTGAAATATCACATGGTCATATGTATTCAGACCCTTTGCCTCAAGTTGTATTAGTAGAAGCACCCTTTGATTAATACAGCACATGAGTCTTTTTGCTAGCGAGAAAGATGCAAAAAGATGCAACAAGTTTTTCACAAACTGGATTTGGGGATCCTCTGCCATTCCTCCTTGTAGATCCTTTCCAGTTCTGTCAGGTTGTATGGTAAATGTTGGTGGACAGCCATTTTTAGGTCTCTCCAGAGATGCGCAATTGGGTTTAAGTCAGAGCTCTGGCCGGGCCATTCAAGAACAGTCACAGAGTGTTTGTGAAGCCACTCCTTCGTTATTTTAAATGTGTGCTTATGGTCATTGTCTTGTTGAAAGGTAAACCTTCAGCCCAGTCTGAGGCCCCCCTCCTGACACTCTTGCGAGAATGGTTTCGTCCAGGATATCCCCGGTGCTTGCGACAGCCCATTCATCTTCTCCCTCGATTGCAACCAGTCGCTCCTGAGACCCTGCCAGATGAAAAAACACCCCCACAGCCAGATGCTCACCACCACCTATGCTTCACTGTTGGGACTGTATTTGACAGGTGATGAGCAATGCCTGGTTTTCTCCACAAATAACGCTTAGAATTAAGGCCAAAAAAAGTTCTATCTTGGTCTCATCAAACCAGATAATCTTATTTCTCACCATCTAGGAGTCCTTCAGGTGTTTTTCATGTGTCTTGCACTAAGGAGAGGCTTCCGTCGGGTCACTCTACCATAAAGCCCCGACTGGTGGAGGGCTGCAGTGATTTTTGACTTTCTACAACTTTCTCCCATCTTTCGACTGCATCTCTGGAGCTCAGCCACTTTGATCTTTGGGTTCTTCTTTACCTCTCCACCAAGGCTCTTCTCCCCCGATAGCCTCAGTTGCGCCGATATCGGCCAGCTTAGAAGGGTTTTAGGTCATCCCAAACGTTCTTCAATTTAGAGATGTCAGAGGCCACTGCTGCTCTTGCGGAACCTATTCTAAAACAAAGTGTGCAGCTAGAAATTTTTTTGTAACCTTGAGCAGATCTGTGCCTGCCACAATTCTGTCTCTGAGCTCTTCAGGCAGTTCCTTTGACCTCATGTTTCTCATTTGCTCTGACATGCACTGTTAGCTGTAAGGTCTTATATAGACAGGTTTGTGGCTTTCCTAATCAAGTCCAATCGGTTTAATCAAACACAGCTGGACTCAAATGATGTTGTAGAACCATCTCAAGGATGATCAGAGAAATGGAAGCCCTGAGTTAATATAGAGTGTCACAGCAAACCCCCCCCCACTGAATACTTAGCGAGAACCCACGTGATATTCAGTCTTTCTTTTTAATAAATCTGCCAAAAATGTCAACAATTCGTGCTTTTCTGTCAATATGGGCGTGCCTGTGTGTTACATTAAGAGGAAAAAAATTCAACTATAAATGATTTTAGCAAATGGCTCGCAATAATAACAAAGATAGTGAAATTTAATTGGGAGAGTCGGAATACTTTCCGCTACCCACTGTCAGTATATATATATACAGTATATAGTTTCACATGTTATGCTGTAGCAGACTCCCGTACACTTCAATATACACATTTAAAAAAAAAAATTTAAGAAAATGTGGCCACGATTTACCCAAAATGTACACTAAATAAAAATAAATATAAATTTGTTCATTTTCATTCATTAATATAAATTCATATTTTAGACAAAAACAAACTAATAAAAACGACAAAATGCACTACAATATTGCTAAAACATTCAAATTTAAATGTAATATTTTAAATATTACTAAAACTGTAATAGTATCTCAGTGTGCTGAAATAACAAATGACACAGTGCCTGAAATACTGTATGGTTTTCTTATTGAATTCTTATAACGAGTTCTTTTTTTTTCTTGGATTGTAATACCCGACATTTTGGACCTTCGGGGAAAAAAAAAAAAAAAAGGAAAATGGAATTTCTTTATATCAGAAGTTAAAAACATGATTGTAATGAAAGAGATGAAAATTTTTTTTTTTTTCTCTTTTTTTAATGTGTGTTTGAATAAATAAATAGGTTCAGATAAAAAAAAAATGGGTGCAAACAGAGCTGGTTAGGTCTTGGCACTTGTAACTTTGTGATGAATTCCACTCATGTCAGAAACAGATGAAGGTCAGTAAAAATTTCTGCTCTGCACCTCTTACTGATCCCTACAGGGTGTTAAAAGTAAAGGCACATAACACTACTCTCTCCGTTGTAATAATTCATAATGCATCATATTTTCCCATAGCTGCTCAAAATACAATCTCCACTGAAAGTGAAAGCAGAACTTTCCGGCCTGGAAATAAAATCCTAACAAATAAACAGTGTTTGATGTCCACAAGGGGTATTCCATAACAGGATTTCCATAAATAAGTAAATCCCTCACTCTTAGATATGATTTTCATTGGCGCTGGTTTAAGAGCACACTTATTATAATGTATTTTGTGCTAATCCGAGTTTATTTGTAACTCTATTCAGCTGTAGTTTAAGAATAAAGGCATATCCCTGGAGCAAAATCAGCCATCTGGGAGAGCTCAGTCAAAGACAACAGCGTGTCCATACTTTCTGACTACAAACTCACTGCAGTGGCAAAAAAAAAAAAACTTGAAACAGCAAAGTGTTTGGCAAGTTTGGGCTTTCAAAGACTTCAGCTGCAGCTGTGTCAATAAAAAAAAACCATCTGAACCGTTCTCATTGTAAAACAAGTCCCGCACAGACAAACGCACTTAATGAGTTCATCTAACCCAAGCTTGTAATCTTTTTTATTGTGTATTACTTGGAAGAAAATTCCCTATATACCAAATCTTATCCGATAGAAAAATAATAATAGGGTGAATCTCACAAAAATATGTCTGGGTCATATTTCACCCCAAAATCAAAAGAAAAAGAAATAATACACTTTATTTTCCATCAAGAAAACGTTTAAGGAAGACTAATATTTTAGCTTCTGCATTTGTTTTATGTAGTTTACACAGTTTGCAATACTACAATGTGTGTTTATTTATTTGTAATCTACAATATTTTCAATAATTAATTTTTAAAAAGAAAACATAAATTTAGCGGCAGAGATTTTGTGCCACGGTCTACAACAGTATCCATTATTGCAATGTGCCCTTTGACTATGAATAAGTTATTTAATTAATTTACTTACGGCGTATTTACAGTATTTGTATAATTAATTACTTATCTTTGCATATATTCCATATTTGCAATAACATTCATTTATATTTTTTTTTAAACAAAAGAAAGCATTCTAAATTTTTATGCGCAGTTAGTTTTATGCCAGTGCGGACACTATTTTGTCATTCACAATTTCTAAATAATAATACATTAAAGTTAAGAATGCAATAGATTTTATTATACAAAATTTTTTTTTTTTTTTTTAAAAAATAATAATACTACATTATGCAGACATATGATTGATAACTATTATTCTATTAAGTGTATTATTATTTGTTTCTTATTTGATTTTGCAGACATGCTCTTGGCAGATTTTTTAAAATAAAATAATTGATCCTTTATATAAATTATGAATATATCATGAAAGTGCGTCATAGGATCGCCCGATTTTAAAGATCATTTTTTGCTGTATTGTGTAACAGAAAGGTGACATGCTTTAATGTTCAAAAAACAATTATTTTTCAAATACGCCCCAAGCATACATTATTGTAGGTCCTATATGCGCCGCCTCTCTCAAACGCTTCGTTTTCTACAAATACCCTCCTTCCGACAAGCACAGTCTGCACTGATTGGCCAGCTGACCCAGTGCATTGTGATTGGCCAAACACTGCAAGCACTCGTCGGAAATGTAACGCCCCTTACCATAATCGCCAGCTTCATCTTTCAAAATAAATGTAAAGACAGTAAATAATGTCATTAGTTTACCATCAGTTCAAGCCCAAAAGGGGAACAGACACAGTAACGATGCAGTACACAAGCCGCGGCTTACGACAGCTGACTCTACTGTCAGGTGAGCGGGTCTCTCTCTCTCTCTCGATGACGCGACACACACACACACACACGACACACACACACACACACACACGATGCGCAAAACTCCGCATTTGAACAGTCAATAGCAAATACTTTAAAAAACTAATAACAAAACAGTAGCTGATTCAGAAGCGCCAGATTGTCATAGCAAAGTCAGAATGACCTCCTCTCCTAGGTTCACGAAACGGTCGTCCATAAAATGCATTGCTGTTCTGTTGTAAGTAATCTTAAAGATTCCTAAATGCATCTACTTTCGGAAGGCCAAAAAAAAGTACTTTTGCTTTCGCCTAGAAAAACAGCGTCTCCCTGACATGCATGACCGACTTTCAACACTAACTGCGGTTATACTGAAACAACGCCGTCTTTCTTGAACGTGCACATTTGGCGCATATGCAAATATCCACATAGTGAGGCATAGAATATGTGGGGGGGCGGGTTGAACGAGTCGTTTTAGGGGACGGCTGCATGTGCCACAGAGTCTAACTTTTGATAAAAAAATATCTCTTAGCGCTTAGATTTTAGTCTTTGCAACTTCAGGGATCTTATCTATGCACAATCAGCTTGTAACACTCCAAAGAGAACGGAAAACTTGAAATCGCATCATATGACCCCTTTAATATATCAACAATAATAATAATAAATGAATATATCAATAAACATAAAATATGAATACAAAATAAATAATATATTGAGATTTATACACAAACCAAATGAAATGAATGCAACTCATTTTTGAATCTCAAGTAAATTTGCTGCTTTAAGAATGGTTCTATGCTGTAAAAAGAAAAACATATGGATTAAGAAACAGTGCAGCCATTAAAATTACAGTAAGAGCAGGAAAATAAAATACGAAACAACCAAGATATAGGTTTAAAATAAACATCATGATTAGACTTTATTGAACACCCATAAACATTACAAAAAGGTGTAATTTTCCAAGTCCCTCGGCGGCCCAAAAGACCTTCCAGTCCAAAAGCAGTGTCTCAAGAAACAGGGCACTTCCCTCACACAAACAGCAGCTGAACTTCTGCCACGTCCCGACTAAACTCACACAAAAACCAAATAGATCGAAGTGAAATGAACAAGCAACAATGACAAGCGACATTAACAAATACTTTATGGCTTTCCGCTCTCCTTCCTTTTTGGGTACATGAAGGTTTGAATTCATGGCAGCATCATTATTATATATGGACTCGATGAAAGCTTCACGTGGTCTCATGTGAAGCCTTCATCTAACTTGGCTTTCATGTTATCGACACGGAGGCTCGGGCTGATGGGGACTGGGCCTGTACAGCTGCTGCAATCGGACCGGTCTCACCGGCCACCCGGGTAACTGTCCAATTACTCTCAGGCCGATAGGCTGCCCGGGGCAGGAGTGACGGGCGCAAGGCCCCGAGACCTGCGGCTGGCCTGAGCGGGAGTCCAGAGGAGGTAGGACCGAAGCGGAGGAAGAGGAAAGCGGCAGCAGGATGGCCGGGGTCAGACCGTATCGGAGCTGGAAGACACGGGGAGGGCCGTGTGCGCTGATGCCATTTGGCCGGGACTCCTTATGTTCCTCCTCCCTCTTCAGCTCCTCCTCCTGTTTCTTCGCTTTCCTGTCGGCTTTGTTGAGCTCCTGGAGCTTCTCAGCTTGAGCGCGGCGGATATGGTGTGTCTTCCTGTGGCTTTGAAAAGAATCAAGGAATTCCTCCAGGGGCACGTGGCCCTCCATGAACCTCTCCAGCAACTCCTGTGAAGGTCAAATGACAAATAAACAGGTATCAGAGGACAGGAAGTCAAGATGGATTCATAACAAGTGTGACGCAGACGCAAACATCCTCATCGTCTTCCAAGACAAATGTCAAAACCTAGTTGCATAAGGAACAGTTATTTCTATATGACCCTTCAAAATGACTTTGATGGTGGAATCTCATGCGGTCCAATTGATTACATCATTTAAAGAAATATTTCTGCATTAAATAAACCCTGCTGAAGAAAAAAAACAGAGAGACCAGCTAAGCGCGCGTTTAGCGGGTGGTCTTAGCAGGATGTGAGACGGTCTAGCACGCAATCCTCTTAGACGGTACAACATTATTTGAAGTACCCACTGAAATTTTAGTTAATATTTCAATAATTTAAAAACATATTTACATGTTCAAGGTTCTTTGAATCGGTGTATAATGTGACAACGAAATCGCAGTGAAGTAACAGAAAAATATAAGATTTTTTTTTTTTGTATTTTATTGTATTGTTTTTAATTGGAAATTATTCATATATAGTGCTGTACAACTAACCTCTTTTAATTCACATTACATTCACACCGCTGTTTTGGGAACTCAATGAAACAAAACCAAAACATAAAACACAAACAAAAAATAAAAAATATTATAATATTATTATTATTTATTTAATGATAGTTTTAACTCCTACATTTAAAATAGCCAGACATTTGTAAATAAAACAATGATTATCTATATATTATTGCATAATTTGTATCATACTAAAATTTAGACACTTAATTCTTAAATTCTTCACTTACAAACATTCAAACCCTTGAGTTTTTTTTAATTCTCAAGTGTGTTTTTTTTTTGTAGAATACTGGTGAAATGCCGTAAACCTCTGTCCACAAAAATGTTGGAAATGATGTAAATGTGTATATAAAATTAACCTTGCACATACTGTGTTCCAAAATGTGTGTTAAACACAGCACATGCAGAGATGGACTGCATTTACTGCGAACAAAGCCGCTCTGAGACACAACACTCCAAATTATGAGCTGTGTGCATGATGTAGACCACAGTGCATGTTGCTTCACTTTGAAACATCAGCACAACATGACTACAATACATAATTAAATCTACCAGCGCTTTGTATGTAATTGCATTAAGCTATATCATGGATTTACAGCTTCAATAGTTTGATTAATGTGCAGCCCTTATTTAGCTAATTAGTTACTTAGTTATTCACCCCTGGTAGTTGGTTTTCCAGCCTGGTCAGCCTATGACTAAAAAAACTAACGTTAGCGAGTCAATGTCAACATGTATTTTTAAGTAGCATTTTTAGTTACTTGACAAAAAACACTGTAGCGGGCTAACAAACGCGACAAAGAGTATTCTGCCCCCCACAAATAATCACACAATAATATGTCACCAGACCCTGAAGGGTTGTGGAAGGCTCTGATGGAGAGGGAGCAGGGGTCTACACTACTGTCATGTCTCAGCTATGGGGACTGAATAATTGCCAAGTCTGTCTTAGACCACAACCCACACCTTAATGTCCTCACAGACAGACAATAAAGACTTTCAGGACACCTCCCCTGGCAAACTACACATCAGTGTGAGACAATAAAAGCTAATATAAATATCGAAAATACTATAATCATTTATATATATATATATTATATATATATATAGTGCATTATATTCCTGTGAACTTCAATGAAGCAGAATTTTTTTCCTGAACTCCTCCCCAGATGTGTGGCTTGACACAAACTTGTTTCTGAGCTCTACAGGCAGTTCTTCTGACCTCAGGGCTTGGTTTTTGCTCTAATACGCATTTTCAGCTGTTAGACCTTTTATTAAAATGTGTGTGCCATTCCAAATCATACCAATTCAATTGAATTTGCAACAGGTTAACTCCACTCCAAGTGTAGTAACATCTACACGCATAGATGAATGCCTACGCCTGACAGAAATTTTAACGTCCCAGATAGGGGATGACTACTTACGCAACGGAATCATTTAGTTTTTATTTTAATCAATAGCCGAAGATGATTAAAAACCAGTTTTTTGCCCTCTACCATTATGACGTGTATGAGTATAGATTGATGATTTGTTGGGAAAAAAAGCAATGAAAGAAGTGTATCATAAGGCAGCCAAACTGCTTACAAAACGTGAAAAAAATGATACTTCGCCAAGGCAACTGTACTGCATATATGTGTGCTGTCAAACGATTAATGCCCATCCAAAATAAGTTTTTGTTTACCAATATATGTGTATATTGTACATTTATTAGGTATATAGTACATACACACACATCCAGGATATATTAGAAATATTTGTATGTATATATACTTATAGTTATATATAATTTATATTGTATATAAATATTTTAAATGTATAAACATAACATATTTTTCATAAATACATACATGCATGGGTGTGTATTTATATATATATATATATGTGTGTATTTATATATATATATAATAAATATACACAGAACACACTCATATATTATGCAAACAAAAAATGTAGATTTTGGATGCGATTAATCGCGATTAATTCGTTGACAGCCATCCGAATATTTATTATATATAGTAATACAAATCACCTGCACTCTAATGACAAACAATAAATATAATGCACAGCTAGATAGATTAGACAGACAGACATGACAAGAACAGACATGATCGTTACTACTATTTAATAACTACTATTACACAAACACAAAGTTAAATGTCGGGCAAAAGCGGTATTACATGAAAACAGATAATTGATTAGGTCTTCATTCTTAATTCTTGCCTTTCAGAAAATATTCGTTTTTATTTTTTTTTTTCTCCAAAGAAAAAAGTAGCTAAGACCTATTATGGTGCTAATAGTGCCCTTGCGTGTTATGAGTTGAGGCTTTCAGGATGTGAGAGTGGCTAGGGTGTTCTGGGCTATAAACAATATAATATTTAATTTTACAAAAAAAAAAAAAAAAATGAAATCAGTTATATAAAAATATATTTAAAAATATGTATTTAACCAAAAACTAAACTTAAATCGAAAATATAATTATAATAATACTATGATACTATAAATAAACAATATTCAAATAACACTGGTTTCTAGAATGTTGCTCAGTGTTTTTTATTGGCTCAAGTCAAAAGAGCTCACCACTAAGTCTGTGATATTCTGATCTATAGGCAAAAATCATGTCAAAAATATCATAACACACCTTTCCAAACACAACAAACACTGCATGACAAGTTAATACTATAGAGCCAGGGGGTTGTTCAAATCCCTCAACCATAAGCAATAGTAATAATGCTTACCTCAGTGGGGTTTCCCTGTGTATTCAACAAAAAAATGACTACTGCATGAATCCAAAGTCATACATTCAAAGATTTTATTTTTAAAGGACTATTTGTCTTAATGGATGAAGCAGAGCCCTCGAACCGTGTTTCATGTGGTCTCCTGCTGTTTATTAGCTTTTTTATAATTCTCAATCAAGGCATCATTAAAATGTTATAGTTTCATATGAGAACAGACTATGAACAGTTGCCATCAGCCCTTTTCCAGACACTGTTGCACTAATAGAATATGCAAGTCCTGTGGGAATTCACGGCCTAATCCAGCTCAGAAACACACGTGCGGGACTGATGTTTTGTCTGGCACGCTTCCTGCTGAAGGCTGGCTCTCTGTACAGCTTACTTATGATGGAGTGAGATCATCAATTAGATGGCAGGGGCATAATGACAAAGTCACGGAGCTATTGATCGGGCCTGTGTAGGGTGGAAGACACAGTGCTTGTTTACAGCCTGAGGACGGATAAACCTACGTAGATCAATCAGACAAAGCTGAACGGATGGGGCAGGGCGGCTGAGACGACAAGAGAAGACGTCTAAGGAGTATTTTTTCCTAATGGCCCATGTTGTACTGAGCTGTTTCAAGCCCTTTGTAGAATAGTCTGTGATGCTAACACATTACGTAATGAATGGTGACGTACAGTTTGTGGACAAATCATTCTTCTATATTTTCAATGAATCCATTCAATTGGTTCATAAATAAACAGTCTAGAGTCAACAGCTCACTGATTCATTGACCTGAATATGATTGTTTTTTTTTCATGAAATTACAATAAACACCCTTACTAATAAAATTTAACCTCCCCAAAAAATTAATAAACAGCTAAGTGTGCCTACATATTGTTTTTGGGAATGTTTGGGGTCAGCAGGATTTTTTTAAAGGAATTATTAATTTCATTCAGGAATGACGGATTAAATTGAGTAAAAGCCACAGTAAGGACTTTCACATCGTTACCAAAGACTTCTATTTTAAATAAAAGCTGTTCTTTTGAACTTCCATTGGTTTTCACAGAAATATTAAGCAGCACTGTTTCAATTGATATATTATGAATGAATATGTTTCCTTGAGACCCAGCAAATAGCCCGATATTAGAGAATGATTTCTGAAGACGCTCATGTTTTTCTGACCTGAAGATCGGCTGAACATTCAGCCCTGCTGCATCACAGGAATAAATTACACTTTAAAATATATTAAAACAGAAAATAGTTGTTTTAATTGTAATACTATTTCACAATATTACTGTTTTACTGTATTTTTGATCAACTGAATGCACAATTGGTGAACCTAAGAGACTTCTTTCAAAAACATAAAAAAATAAATAATTCTTATTGACCCCAAACTTGAATGGTAGTGTAATATGCTAAATCATTTTTATAATTTTTTTGTTAAACAGTTCATTGAAACACACTTTTCATCAGAAAAGATTTGTGGAAAGCCTTCCCATCACTAGTAATGAATGCTAACAAGAAACATGAGCACATGGATGAAAAACAGGGATGGCCATGCTAAAATTTAATTATATCCATAAAAACAGATGGAACCATTTTCATGCTTCTGAGACAATGAGGGCTGATGTTATAACAACTGTTGTATTCATATTGAACAATTTGTATAGTCTATCACTTCATAACTTGTCCTGTGGGGGGGGGAGGGGGGCAGGGACATGCTATATAAATGCGAATGAAACCTCAAAATCAAGCAGCTTGTTGAGTACTATTATTAAGCAATTAGATATAAAATGTTTGCATGGTGGGCAAAAACATATCAAAGATTTATTGAAGGAGGGACCCAAGTCAGATCTAGAAATCAAAATATAATTGAGACGTGAGGGCTGGCTTTTTACTGCTTTCTTTTCTGTGGCTGTGGTCTTTTTTCTGTGAAATCTCTACTGATTTTTAAACAACGTTTATATTGTTAGTAAGATAACAATTGAAGCAACTTGGGTTTACCCGATTATCCATTTAAAAAGAGTGCTAAAATGTGAGTATCAAACAGGATACATCAGGTTTTTGAAGATTGTTTATTTGTACATCTCTAAATTATCAATGTATTATCATAAAACTAAGCATTTAAATATCAGCAACAGTGTCAAATTGCATATTTTATATAGTTTGTGCGCCTCTGAAAAAAAAATTAGTTCCATATTCTTCTGTATCATACTATAAGTGCCATAAAAGCCTTATGTATCAAAAAACACATACAACTTTATTTAATTATTTTTTTTATATTTTGTCTAAACGTTAAACCATTCCCTTAAAAAAAAGTGGGGTTGGGTTATAGACCTATATCTACAGTAATTGGAAATGCACCTGAGCACCAGGTTTGGTCAAATGTTCTTAATGAAATATTGGGAGTGCTGCTTTTCCACTTCTGGGACAAACCACAGTGCTGGAGACATGACATCAGTTGTGATGTGTTTGCCCAATGCTTTAAATCATTGATTAGATCACAGATCCATCTTTGTAAGTAGTGCATAGGTTAGTGGATTTTAGGGTGGATTTTCACCCTCATGTCACCCTCAAATTCAGATCAACCGGTTCAATGTAAATAAGGATGGTGTCATGCAGAGTAAAGACTTTCAGCACTTTTGTCAGGCTTTCATTCTGTTTTGTTCTGGTTCAGTTGGCAGGGCATGTTCATTCAACAGTGTGTCTAAATAAACAACATCCTGAGAGTACTGCTAAAAACACAACGTCAAAAGTTTACCTGCATTTTGTTGTCTTTTGATACAGGGTGAGTAGGGACTGAGAAGAAAAGACACACAAAGAGTTTCTGTGTATATACGTAAAAGAAGCAAAGGATTTTTGAAATCACCTCAGACTGTTCTTCGGCACGTGCGACCTCCTCCTGGAGTAGATTGTGGGCAGTCTGAGGGCTGTGCTTCTCCGTGAAGGCCTCTGGAAAAGCACAAACATTTAATCTCAGTCAGTTTCAATTCTCAACACGACACTGGCCCAGAATCGCATTGAACATCACTATGAGAGATGGGAGCAAAAATTCATTTCTATAGATAATACTGTGACTCTGCAGTGCTCCAATTGCCCTGCTGCAGAGTCTACAGCCCTACAGCAAAAACTGTGAAAGACAACAGAATAATATGTAGATAATAAATAACCTCTTGTTACATAGAGTGAGTGAATGATTCTTTTAGTCTGTTTTCAGTTAATTGGTTAAACAGATTCACAAAATTTCTCAATCACTCAAAGAGTTGAGTGGTATGCAATTACTGAGTTAATAACTCACTCATCAAAATGAGCTGTTATTGATATGTGTAGGTAAAATGTTTTGTACTCTATATTTTACCTTACAGTTATTATAAGTGGCCTAAAGGTCTGTTCACAGCAATATGAAAATTTGAGAAAAATCTAATAGTCGACTAACGGTTAGTCGACGAGAAGAGGCTTGGTCAACCAAAATTTTATTAGAAAAACCCCCCCCCCCTAAATTTTTACCCCCCCCCCAAAAAAAAATAAAACCTTCGACAAAAAAGGTAAAAATCCACAGGCGAAGTCACGCACTCCGTGACGGACAGATCGTTAATGGTTGGTCTTTGTAGTAATACAGTACACCGGGCAGGACATCCAAATGCTTGCCTATCATTCATCGACCTTAAATATGGCCTATCATCTGAAATATGTTATTAGTAGCAACTTTACATGGCCGCATAATCTAACATTAGCCTAGTGAATGTGCGCTATTCAAGTGTCAGATGGAGGCACCAGTGCGATCATTTGCTCTTAATACTCCCTCATTTTTGATCATACAGCTAAGAGTAATACATCTTTTGAATTTGTAAAGACTACACTTATTTGTGCGCACTCACAATAACAACAAAACATTGCGCTTTTGTAAAATAATGAAAGCAAACATGATGTGCTTTCTGACGTCTCGGTCTCCGTGAACTTGACTGCGAAACTCAGTGTATATTTGCCTTATAGACATGAAAAATATATCTATAGAGAGTGAAATGTTTACTTTCAAATGAACTAAATTAAATGGAAAACAAATATTCTCAGATTATGTAATCCGTATGAAACATACAGACACATTCACTACTTAGATGTACTAGATGACCGAAGATGATCGAAGTGCAGTGTCATGGGACAACAAAGAAAGCACTAGTTCATCAATAAATTATTAAAATGCTAATGCTGACACATTCATAATCATTACTTCTGCTGGTGTGCTATACGTGGCATGCTTTATGTGCGCTTGAAGCGCTTAGTAGGCTTTGTAAGCAAATAAAAGCTCATTATTATGATTTTAAATGGTTTATTAATAAACATGCGATTAGTCGACTAATGCTTAACATGAACAACTACTAGTCGACCAGAAAAATCTTTAGTTGAGGGCAGCCCTAGAAAAATCAGCAGATGGGCTGAATGAAAATGCAATTTTACTCTCTGACAGTAGGTGGAAAAGAAATCACTCTTCATTAAAACAAAAAGGTTGCACTGACGGAATGCAAATGTTTTCTTTGAGTTGTGTAGTGTATTCCCAACTTTTGATGACGTGCGAATCTCAGTATCAGTCTGAACAGTAGTTTATTCAAATCTTGTCCTGAATATTCGTTTAAAGTATGAACATACATTGTGCTTAGAAGAAAAAAAAAATCTAGAACACATTTACTTATATAATCACTAGTAAATAGTAAATAGCTGAAGATTGCCATCCTTGAGTTGCTAGTGCTGAAAAAAACATTCAACTTAATTAGGCATAATTTTATGTTTCCCCCCCATTATCAACAATTGAAACGGTTTCATTAATTTCAGTCAGAGTGAAATGGACAAATTATTTTTATTTTTTTTGTCAAGACAAAAAATTGGAACCATTTGAAAAAAAAACTGACTGATACAAATTTTTGAACAGCAGTGCATATGGAAATAAAACATAATAAACTGAATAATTATATTGTCAAACACAACAGATAAAATGGCATATTCAATATACAGTATGTATTGTAAATAGCGCTATACAAATAAATGTGAATTTAAATGTGAATGTGAAAATCCAAACTCAAAACCTAATTGTGTAAAGCAGTTCAAATGAAAGTCTAATGCAAATGAAAGAAAACAGAAAAAGACAGATTTGAGGAACTATACACAAAACCTGAATAATTGCAATATTATCATATTGTGTTTCAGATATCTATATAATATCCAATCTCTAAAGGCACATTCACATTAAGGATGATAACTGTAACTATAAACTCTAAATGATCACTCTAATTATATGAGAATAGCAAAGTTCACACCACAACTATAACGATAACGACAGAGGAACGATTTTGTTGGAATCACTTTCAGAAAATTTTTTGTAAGCTGATGAACGATAAAAACATAGCCAATCAGAATCCAGACTTTAAAGAACTTGAGTAGGCCTATTTAAAACAGTTTACAGATTACGTAACGACAAAGCGCATATAATAAACAACATTCGTACCATGGTGTGGATGGCCATATAGTTATAGTTATCGTTTTTGGTGTGAATAGACTGATTCCCACCCTCAGTTACCAAGTTAAAAACTTCCTGACTGAATCAAGCGAGCAGTGAGTTAAAAGCTTGCTCACTAAGTTGTCAGTCTGTCAGAAACTGTTACACGTTTGAACGTGCAAGCTTGCATGAGATTTGAGAGCTATGTATGAGAGGATGATTTCCAGAAAAAAACCTTACATTTCTGTCTGTTATTCACATAAAGCTATCACGTGTCCTCAGAAGATTGAAACATGCAACGACTACTTTTGAGGTCTTTTAGGTGCATGATGCAATAAATGGCACATTAATACTATATATATAAAAAAAACATCAGCTGATAGCGTCCCGCTGCACAAACAGAAATGCGGTCTCTCGGGGGCTGGTGACTGTGTGCCAACAGGACAAAAGAACATCGCAACAGTGTGTGAAAACATTGCGAGTGTGTTGAGTCTTGTGTAAAGTGTGGGACTGAAGCTGCACTCGGGTCTCTTCACAGAGTTATTGCAGGGCCCTGAGGGTGAAGGTGGATGCAATCACTTTCTGTTAGCTCATGTCCACTGATGAGAGTGAGGGGCTCGGACCCTCTAAATGTTGTGCTGGGGTTGCTGTGGCAACCGGCAATTATGCTAATGTTCAGATGTGTTGAGTCCACAGGGGATGTGAAAAGCTGAGCTAGTGGCCATCGAGGGCACAGACAGGTCACGGCAATGACACCATTAGTGCTTCAATGAGCCAGAGCTGCTCCCTAAACAAACCTCCATTACAGGATGGAAATGCTCCTGAGAAAATGACTGGGGAGCTACCATGGTAAAATTAAGGTATCAATTGGTAATTATAATGGTAATGTATGATTGTTCACCATTTAAATGGTACACCAACACTTAGAAAATAAATTTTATTTTAATAAGGTAAAAAAAAAGGTTACATAAAAAAAACTACCATTTATACAGAGAAAAATTACAGTATGTCATTTAATTTTAAAATGTGTGAAAATTAATTATTCAAGACGATAATGTATGCACTTTTACACATTTTTTAGCAGTATAAAGTATTAATCAGTTTAAAATGTAGAATGAAATCAGTATTATATTTAACAAAATATTAGATACATGTACTTTTAAAGTAAAAGTAAATAATTTGTTAATATGTTTTACAATGAAAAACAACAAAAGAGGTTATTGTAAATTGGCAAAATGTTCAATTTTCTCACCACAAAAAAAATTTAATAAAAATAATCAAAAATAATAAATTATAAATAATATATATAGATAAATATGATACACACACAAACTATACATTACCGTATATATATATACACATACAGATATAATATATATATATATATATATATTATTTAGCAAGTAATCTAAATGTGTCATAAAAACTATAAAATCAGTTTAATTTAATGTTCCAGCTCTTTTTACAAAATAAATGTCAGATCATAAAAAAACAACATTATATACACATATATTTGTACGTCACGCTGGAGGCACGAGTAAACGAGAACAGTCTTTAATGAAGGAAACACAGGAGATATTCCACAATAGGAGCTTGAGCCAACACACGTAGAGAACGAGTAGACCTGACAAACACAAATTGAACAGACTAGAACTTTTAAACACAGGGCAATCAGGGGAACACAGGTGACATCAATGGAACATAATCAAACTAAACGAGAACAGGAACATGACCAAATAAGGAAACACAGGAAGGACTACGGGGGGGGGAAAATAGGTCCAAAAGTCTGACATTTCGCTCCCTCCCTGAAGGTGCGTCCTCGCACCGTAACAACAACAGAGGGAGGCATAGGTGGGAGCTTGGGAGGACGCTCAGGAGGAGGACTGACACCCGTGAGGGGGCCGGCAGACAGAGACCAGGAAGGCGACGAAGGAGGGAGGAGCCAGGGAGGAAACAGAAAGAACTTGGAACAGGAGGAGCACAGCAGGACCCAGGCCACAGCCATGATGGCGACCCACGGTGGAGCCGACGGAGGGAGGAGCCATGGAGGAGGAATGACCGCCGACCAATGGCGGGGGAGCAGGTGGCGGAGGACGCCGAGGCGGAGACGGAGAGCCAACGAGCCAGGGGGATGCCGAGGATCCGGGGGGCCAGGGTGGAGCCAAGGGCTCTGGCGACCAAGGCGGAGGCAGAGATCCGGAGATCCGCGGCGGAGCCGGAGTGACTGAGGACCAAGGTGGAGCTGGCGGTAGGAAGGACCCCAAAGGAGCCGGTGGGACGAGCGACGAGGAGCAGTGGAGGCCTGTGGAGCTGTGGATCGTTTGATTTGTTTGTTTTTTCTTTTTTTTTTGAAGGGTGACGGTGGAGGCGAGGGAGCTATGAGCCGAGGTGGAGCCGCTGGGTCTACGGGCCGAGGCGGAGTCCGGGCCTCGGAGGCTGGAGGCAGAGGTGAGGGATTCTCCAGCCAATGGCGATGCTGGAGGATGGCAGACCCGCGGAGCTCGCACCGTAATGATGGTGGGCTGAGGGTGAGCAGAGGGGCTGCCAGACGACAGCGGTGGCGGAGGCAGGAGCGGTTGGGAGGCCGGGCATTTGTGAGCCTCCGGGCATTCAGGGCTAAACTCTAGATCGGGAGCCCCCTCTATGCTGAACACGGGAACAGGATGGCGCTCAGGAAGAGCGGACACTTGAGGAGCTTTTCTCGGAGCGGGCATGGAGGGCCGCTCTGGACTGGATTCGGGGATGGAGCCCTCTCTTCTTCGTGTGGCACATTTGCCGGCCCATACTCCGCTTTCACCCAACCCTCAGTTTGGTGCAGGGGGCAGAGCTCCCTCTCGCGCTCACACCATCGGCAGCTTTCTCCCTCTGCTGCATGTCGTGCTCTAGCACCTGTTGAAGGATGAGCTCCAGTCCGGGGCGATCCTCCGCCTCAGTCACTCGGCTTTGCGCTGGCTCGTCGATTGCGGCGGGAATGGCTCTCCGTATCGGTGGGCTCGGGATGATTCTCCGCACGCGGGGCGATGGTGGGTGGGATCACTGGGTCTGAGTGATTGACGAGATCATCACGGGGAAAAGTGGTGGATGTGCGACCGACAGTGCTCAAAAATTTCAATTAAAATTTTTTTTCTTAACAAAAAAATAAATAAAAAAAATATGAAAAAGTGAACGTTTTTAATTGAAGATCAGGGTAAATTTTACTTATTTTGTCTTCTTGGAAACATGTAACTATCTTAGAGCAGTAATAAATGAAAATATAAAAATGTACACATCTCCATTCTATCAAAAACACAAAAAACACAGCTGTGGATCATTCAGGTAAGAACACAGTATTAAAAATCACTTTTGAACAGGATAATTTTAATAAATTCCACTATTATTTTCTCTTGTGGACTATAAACATCTTTTATTTGAAATATATTATTCAGGTCGGTACTAAATAAACAATAACATGCATTTAGTATGATCCCTCTTTATTTTGGTAAAATAATTTACATTTTGCAGATTCTGAATGTAAACTTTTGTATAAGACAACACACACACACACACAGTTGAGGTCAAAAGTTTACATATTTAAAATAAATGCTGTTCTTTCAGATTTCCCATCATAGGAATAAATTACGTTTAAAATATTAAATATGTGATTTAAAATGTCAAATTAAAAATAAGATGTTCGATAAGTTTATTGAAATTGTAATACTATTTTACACTATTACTGTTTTTACTGTATATTTTGATAAAAAAAATAAATAAATACTGACCCCAAACTTTTGAACAGTGTGTATATAACATATTGAACATTGAAATAAATTTGATCAAGACATTTATTTTTAAATAGTTTTGATAAAATGATACAGAAAGCAATTCTTTATGACTGTTAAGAGATATTTCTGGATAATCTCACTTTCCCTGCTATTAGCAGGTGTGGCAAAATCACGCAATGTAATTTATGTGAAACGGACTGCAATTTTATTTAGTGTAGCTAGTAGTGCAGAAATTACATGTTATTACATTGTAATAATCATGGTAGTGACCAAAAACATGTCATCAGCATAATACCCTGTTTAAATAATCATGGTAATACCATGCTTCTATTCAAGTGAGCTACTGCATCTCCAGACTTGCTTTTTCAAGCATTCACTGCTGCTTGGTTCAAGTTAATCTATTTGAGATTCTCTCATGGAAGCAAGACTCATATATGATGAGCGTCAGCCTCAATTCATCTTGTCACTACTACGGACAGATGCCAACACTCAGGCACACACCTTGCCAATAACTCACAACAAAGCCTTTAATACTGCCGCTACATGCCCCACTCTCACAACATGAATAATCAAAGGCCCACTATGTCACATTCATTAGTTTGTATCTGTAGGTTCTGGCCACGTGCCTGCTGAGGCATGTCGGCGTGAGCGAGGGGGAGTGGCACACCATGTGGATGACCCCGGAGACCCACGGCATGAAACAGTAATGGAAGGTGACAGACAGCCAAACAAACACTTGGGGAGCAGCTGTGGGTGACCTACATACTGGAGAGAAACCATGCTGATGGGCCGCAGGGCGCTCGAATCACGGCTAGGAAACTACTGGAGCCAGAGATATGACCCGGGGCTTGTGGGATCTCGCAGTTATGATGGCGCGTGATGGATATGAAGTTAAGGACCCAACACTTTCATTGTTGTGACAAGACAGATCACCGTCCTCTTCTGGAAGTGGTCACGTGAAACGAAACGAATTGAGAATTGAAACCAATTAGGAGCATGAATGGAATGGCCAATCAGAGAAAGAAAATCATCATTCACCTGGACTGAACTTCAGAGATCAATAACCAGAGCCAAGCACTGTCCTCCCTCCATGAATACATAATGCTAATTGATTTCATTGAGTCCACACAATCGTTTTGTTCCAAACAAAAGGTCTTTGGAGATCTGACTTTACCATCCTGTTAGCATTTGTAAAAGAAAAACATTCTTATTCTCCAAAAGTCAAAACGGTTTCTTCCCACAGGATAACCATTGTTAAAAGAAGTACATTTTAGCATCATTTTAAAAAGAATAATTTGGAAATAATGTTCCAATAAATAAATTATAACTTCTATTGTCTTTGAAATATGGTTAAAGTGTACTGCTGAATACTGAAAATCATTCATCATTTCTTGTAGTTACACATTTGTCATTTCAGTACATTTAAAATATTAATTTTAAATATAATATTAAACAGCACATTGCAATAATAATCAAGTACTTTACTGTTCTTTAGTATATTACTCAACACATCAAAAAAGTACTTTAAAACTTTCAATCTGACATTATTGCCACACTGTCACGGTGTTGCTGTGCCAGAGAACAGGCAGGACAATGAGGGTGAAGGATACAAGAAGCCTTTAATAACTTAACAAGAGGGTAGGAGCACACGCAAAGGGTAACATTCACATACTGACACATGGAACACAAGGGACAGGAACTGATATAGGGTGGATAACGAGGGGCAGACAGGTGAGCACAATGAGGTGATTAACTAATAATGGGAACAGGAACAACCAAATAAGGACACAGAGGGAGAAACCATAATAGACAGTCCACAGGGGTGTGACACACACACAGTATACTTTGTGTGCACTCAATTGTGCTAAAAACAATAAAGTGTGTTCTCTTAAGTACTATTAAGTGGCTTTTTATTTCATTAATATTACATTATATTATATTCAAGAACAGTTTTTGAAATATACTTTTAAGATTTGAAGTATATACTGTGCTTCTTTTTTGACAAGGGAACCTAACAATATTAAATCAGTTGTCGACGTCAACAAAGACTCACATTCTCACTTATTTATAAATGACAACATTCTGTACAATACGGTCCAAGAGTCCAAAATAAAATTAAATAATACAAATATTATTTATTAGTGTAATAACTTGATAAAAAAAAATCAAAAATGAATTTTTACAATGTTGTAGAATTAGGTTTGTCCTTCAGCAGCGCTCAAACTGAAGCACTAAACAAAACTTGATGATCATGTTCTCCAGCAGGATTGAGATGGTCCAAAGATCAAGGAAGAAAGACTATTGACTGTTTGCAATAAAGCATTTTCAAATTAATTCAATCTTGATTATTCATCTTACTGGCTTGGTAATTATCCTACAAAAGACACGTACAAAGATATGCATGAGTCTCTGATCTGGACATATTAGCTGAAGATGGTGAGTGTTGGATAAATTATAGATTAATAATTTGATACTCCAAGTCTTGAGTAGTAAAACCAATTTAGCCAGCAAGGCCCAGTAGACTAGGCTTTTGAGTTCAATCTGAGTCATATGTCAATGGATATGACTCACTGCTATGCATTACATAATCAACCCTCTACATTGCGAGTAAATCACTCGCAAATGCGACTAAATCTTCACTCTGGGCGACTAAATGATGTCTAATATTAGCCAATTGCTAATAAATTCTCAGATTTTACTCGCCAGTGTGAGTTGGAGGCTAAGTATAAGTTTAGCACAGATATATTTTCACTCACAGAACACTCTGACTGAGCGCATCATGAGTTTCACTCTCTGCCAAGCGATCTGTGCTGTTTTTCAGTTCATCTGAATGGATGTGCAACGCACCTGTATTTAACGTACCGTAAACTGTAGTGTGAAGGCGCACTCCTCGCCGTCGCTTTGCTTCACACACACGCAGCGAGAGAGGGAGAGAGAGAATTGACACGCTACCTATGCGCTCTACATGTAAACGATATTCTTTGTTGTATTTTGCTGTCAAAATAACGGAGTTCCTTTGGAATTCTTCCGCTTTTAAGAACTACCGCTTTCTCCAGTAGTGGGCGGAACTAATGCGCAAACGGCAATCTCATTGGCTGGCACTCACCTAGTATCGTCCCTGTTTTGATTTCAGTGAATCAGTTCGAGCGAACGCACACAGCCTGATTAATAATCATGAATCCAGTAGCTCATTAATCCTTGGTGCGTTTATATTGTTCTTATGAATTCGTATCATTATCTTATCAGTATTTTTGTTAGATTTTCCCAAAATTTAATTTTTTTTTTTTTACAGAAACACTGAATGACCAAAAAAGCACTAACACCAGTCCGAAGTTCCGTTAAAATGACTAATATGCATTCATAAATGGTTATCAAGATTAAATTCTAATTACTAAATTTCTATCATTAAATAATATTGATTATCAAATTATAATGCTGACTGACTGATGTTAAGAGTTACTTTCAGATATTTATAAACTGTGCCATTTTACAAAACAAAACATATCATACATACATTATATCTATATATATATCTATATATATATATATATTATATATTTTATATATTTTCCTATATATATATATATATATATAAAAAAAATATATATATATATAAATATATATAGAATATTATTTTTTCACGTCTGGCCTGTTAAAAAAAATTTTATAGCCAATGGCGATTGCAAATTGCCAAAGGTTTGTAGAGGGGCTTTGGTGATAATAACAACACAAAATGCTATTAGTGAAGATAACAAAAAGCGAACAAACAACAAAATCACGAAGACAGAATTCCAGAAAACAGTACAACGCTTCCAGTAGTCTGCAATGTTAACGTTTTACACGTAATGCAATGACGTATATTTGACAAAATGATATCCAATCACATGTGATTCAAATTAATTACTTAATTTATGTACTATTATAGTATTTATTAATAATTTAAATTTAGTTTAAGTTTTAGTAATTTTGTAATGTGCTTTTGTCATTTATATTACAGCGTTTATTAATATTTTGAATGACCTTTTATTATTATATTTTTAGTTGATTTTAGTACTTCGACTTATTTTCAGTTATTTGCCAAGGCAACAAGTTTTTTAAGCTTTTTAAAGCATTTTACCTAATATTTATATTCGATCTCAGCTTTATTGCAATTTTAATGAAAACACTTTTTAATAGTTTCAGTTTTAGTTATCAATAAGGCTGAACGATTTTGGAAAATAATCTAATTGCGATTATTTTTTTACCAATATTGCGATTTAATTTGCAAATATTTTTTTTAAAGCTCTTTATGTTCTGTATTATTCAACAAATACAAGCTATAAATCATCTAAATCATAGATAGATTAAACATAAATGTTCTTTTCTGTAGGCCAGGCCTATATGTTACGACGAAATTAGGTGATGCATAAATTGAAATGAATGACATTTTTATTTAACAACTACAATCACAGTATATTGACTGATTTGTTGAACTTCCAACCTTGTAAGCTTGTAATAATTATGACAACATAAAGCACTGACAAATAAGCCTGGTGTAAACATTAATATGAAAGTCAGTAACAAATCACACAAACTAAAGTAGATTGCAGAAATATAAAAACAGATCTGTTGCTTTACCACACTACTTTAAGTAATTCACAGTCACTGTAATAAACATATGTAAACATGTGGACTGCACTTTTTAAACACTGTCTGTTAACTTTAGACCAGTGGTTCTCAAACTTTTTTGGTTGCGCCCCCCTCAGACTACCAAATAATTTCACTAAACATTATGAAAAATTAATGTTTTTTTAATTAAAAAAACCAACAGGGAAAAAAACACCTGCATTACTTGAAACATTGAGAAATAGCATAGAGAAAAATAACATTATATTATTATTCTTCGCTGTTATTTATTTTTTCGTGGGTTTATGCTGTCGCAGGCATAGGGGGACACACACAGCTTTCCTCACCAACGAACATTAAACACTGTGTCTACACTGGTACGCCGAGCGGCCACAAAATACAGTAGAACCAAGTTAATCAGTGATGCGTTGCAAACTGGCTGTGACGCGACATTAAACTGATACCTTGTTCTATTTTATTGACGTACGGACACAAGTTAAAATGATTTGCAATGTCGCTTTGTCGCGTCCAGTGTAGAGCTGTTGCGGCGCGACACGATAACTGTAGCGTCCGGTATAGACACAGTGAGTGAAGCGAGAGCAAGATATGCCTCGTCATAGTTTTTTGCATTTAGCTTGTGAATGACCAGCAAATGCCTGGGTCTGTGCGAATTCATCTATGGATTTTCTCTTCGCATTCACAAACCGATCCATTTCCCATTCTAAGTTACGTCCTTTGGCTGCTTACCGTTTTATTTATTTTCTTTTTCTGCTGATGCCAGAACTCGAAGCACTTGAAGCAGCGCTGCTTAGACCGATGGGTGTGTGTCATCAAAGTACTGCGAGAGCTATAAGAGAGCACGGACGTCTCCTTATGCTTTCTCTCGCCGTACTTTGATGTCATACACCAATCTGATCTTCAAGTGGAACACACCTCTTTACTCTCGCCTGTCACGTGACCGTGTAATCGCAGCCTCTGCGATTGAAAAATCTAAATTTTTCATATCGCGATATTATCGCAAATGCAATTAATCGTTCAGCCCTAGTTATCAATAACAACACTGCTCCTGACTTATCAATAACCTAGAAAAAAACTGTTATTGTTATTGCCGTGTTAGTGCAGCTTTCAAATTATGTAAATTAACCTAATTTGATTTTACTTGCTTAAAATTGGTTAAGAATCAATAAATCTATTTTTGTCATGCCACAAAAGCATTTTGAAGTGAACTGAAAACTAATTATTTTTATCTTGCCAGCTAGGTGATTACCCTAATTATTATGTCAGTAAAATATGCATGAGCATGCCTCCAAGCATGAGATATTAGCTGACTGACACTGGTGAATGATTGATTGAAGATGAATTGTTCATTGCAAATACATGAGAAAACTCATTCCCTACGTTTTGAGCAGCTAAAAGAACTTTGCATGCAAGACCCGGTGGACCAGTCAATTTTTCAACGCAATGCACCCTGTCAACCCAAGTCAAATGTCAATGGATTGGACTCATTAATATGTATGGAAGGAAAGTGCTATTTACACAAGGACTTCTGTCAGTGTAAAGCCACCTTGAAATGTAACACTTTAGCAAACGTTTTGTTTGCGTCGCAAACTAATGCTGTTGTGTCATCACATTGCTGTGATCGGCCTCCCATCATTCATTCAAGAATATTTTCACTTTCTATAACTCACCTTCTCTTTCAATAAAGAAATTGGTGTGTACTTCCACAATGATGGACGGTATACAAGTATAAGTGTGACAAACTGTTTGGAATAATTGATTATCTGGAATTTATTCCACGTGGTTTAGTTCACACTGGCTTCGTTTAATGGAACTCTTGGCAAAACTAGTTTTAATAGACTTGATTAATGTGTGAGCATATGCACAGGAAAAATTGCAAAGCCCTCTACTTTGCAAGCGTGTGTACACACTCCCTCACTTCCTGCCAAAATAACAGAACGGTGGGTGTTCTTTTGTGGTCTTTACAGATAAATACCACCGGCTGCTTTCCTGTCATCAGAATGAAAGGAATGACTTCAGACGACTAACGCACCCCGATGCGTTTGCATGTGAAAGCCTGCGCATCATATCCTCTCGCATTCACGTGTAAAAGATTAGTTCAGGCCAAAAATCAACATGAATGTTCTAAAATCGATCTGCTGTCATTTCTTCCATGGAACACAAAAGGATAATTACATAAAAATATCATAATGCATGACAGTTCACAGTGAAGATGTCAAAAAGAACCATTAAAGCTGTCCATATGGCTTCTGCAAGACTTCTGAAGTCATAAATCAATGATGATCTTTCCCCAGAAGAAAGTCATACAGGTTTGGAACAATATCAGGGAGTAAATGATTCACACTTCTCCTTGAATAAAGCACTGAACTGACACATGTAATGCTTCTGCACTGCAAAATTCTGTGTTAAAGTGTAAACCTCTGATGTAAAATTAGAGGGGAAAGCACACCAGCGCCCTTCTGAAGAATGCACTCATTGAGGGCTTTTGTTCGGGTTTTCTTCAGGTCAAAACAGACAATGTGAGGACACCACACAAGCCCGAATGCAGGGATGCAGGTGCCTGAGGAGACCTTTCTGTTTAATTAAAAGGCTTGACAGCTAGGTCAGCATGTATTTTCTTCTAATAAACGGCAACGTGCTCAAAACAGACTCTACATGATTACATCTCTTTCAACAATCGTGTATGACCATAAATGGCTCATAACAAAAATAGGCACTAACAAAAAAGTACTATTGCTGTAACAGGGCGACTGAGATGAGAAACGTGCGGATCCATGTGCAAAGCTTTATTCCAAAACATAGTCAAAACAGGCAAGGGTCGGACAATGGCAAACAGGTATTTAGGTAAACAGGCATAGGTCGATCAACGGCGAACATAATCCAAAGGTTGAGGCAAGAGAGTAATCCATGGACAGATAATAAATCCAAGTGAGGTGCGAACAGAATCCAGATGACAAGACGAGAGACAAATCCAAGACAGGCAGGTAATCAGGAAACAGGCAATCAAGTCAAGTCAAGTCAAGTCAAGTCAAGTCTGCTTTATTGTCAATTCTTCCACATGTACAGCACATACACACAGAGAATTGAGATGGCGTTACTCTCAGACCCTTGGGTGCATACAGATAACATAAATACAGAGTAAATACAAAATACAAAATACAACTATACAAATAAGGTAAAACAGGAAACAAGATGTGACTAGACTTAGACTAGAACTAGAAACAGAAACTTGGAATGGCTCCGTAATGTAGCTATCGCTAAAAGAGTGATAAATGCTAAACAATACTCGGCGAGTTGAAAGAGGAAGTCCATGGCTTATAAAGTGTCTTAGATTGGTTACAACTGTGTGTGTCATTAGTGCAATGGATGCTGGGAAATGTAGTCCATGGTGACATGTGGAAGTCTGTGTAGTGTGACAGTCAATATAATGGAAGAGAGATCTCTGGTGGCAAGCGGATGGAAGTCCATGGGCAGGATTCGTGACAATGCATTACCATGTTTTTTTGAACAAGTACTGTGGTGGTAAATGTAGTGGTGGTTTGGAACAAGTAAAATTTTATATATTTTAAAGTTTACATACACTACCGTTCAAACGTTTGGGATCAGTAAGATGTTTTCTGCTTGTCAAGCCTCTGCATTTATGTGATCAAAAAATACAGTAAACAGTGTATTGTAAATATAATTACAATTTAAAATAACATATTTCTATTTTAATATATTTTAATCTTTGTAGGCACAGCAGCCATTACGCCAGTTTTCAGTGTTTTCAGTGTAAACTAAATAGCGATTTATAATCAATGTTGAATTATGTTGTGCTGCTTAATATTTTTTGGAAACTGTGATACTTTTTCAGGATTTTCTTTGATGAATAAAGATAAAAAGCACAGCATTTATTCAAAATAGAAAAATAAATTTTAAAAATTTTTTTAATTTTTTGAAATAAATTAATATTTGTTAAAAACTGATTAAAAGTGATAGAAAAGGCTTTTATTGTTTCAAAAGATTTCTACTGTGAATAAATGCTGTTTCATGTTTCATGATTTACACAAAAACATTAAGCAGCACACCATGGCCATCAAAGGAATACATAAAAATACATTAAAAAAGAAAAGTTATTTTCAACTTTCCAACTCTATTACCATGCTAAAACAGATGCAATAACATAGTTTTTAGATACAGTTCTATAAAATGTATCATTAAGGAGCAGATCGGTCCTATATTATAATACTGTCTAATACTTATATCATAGTACTGCAAATGAACTTGAGCACAATCTACCATCTTACAAAAAATGTATGCTTATTAGTGGGACTTATGAAAATATTTGAGCCATTTTTCTAATATTCAACAGAGCATTAAGTTTTCCCTCCCTTTCAATGTCACTGAGCTTAAGCCAATGTGAAAAATTCAAACACAGAAATGTCAACATAATGTATCAAGTGTATTTTTTCTAAGGGCTTTTGGCGTGGAGTTCCCAGTTTGGGTTGGATTCTCAGGAGATTGATTTCAAAAGCTTGTGAGAGGCCCCTTTTTCCCACTGAGTGATTAAGGCCTCATGTGTGTGGTAGCTCAATGGCCCTAATCCAGCTTTGATAACTGCCCCCTGCATTCAAACACTGAGAGAGGGCCAGAGCGACTTCACATCCTGTTAATTACCAACTCCTCCATCAGTGCGCTCTCACAAAGTTCCCCGGCCTCTTCGGCTGCCCCAACATGCCTCTTAGCCATGTGATTTACAGGCACTTTGAGACAAAGATGCCCTTTTCACACTCGCAATGACGGCTGACCCCCTCCGGAGGGGTGGAGGGGGTTTTGTTGTAAAGGGTGGAGCATTTGACAACCAGTTTGGTGAAAGTTCTGTGTTGAGATGTCAATGATAGGTTGTAGTGTGTGTGAAAGGTCAGCAGGTTGGGCCTCGGATAAACGGTGTCGTCACGCTAGGTTAACAATAAAAGGGCACTGGCGTGGCGGTGCTCTTTGCTTTTGAAGCAGGATGGATGGTATTGCATACCAGCACCACGTCGCCCTCCAGAAAAAACTACAGGTCAAGAATGTGCCGTCAGCCACATGTGAGGAAGAACAGTAGGAACGGGAGACTTGAATAATCTTGAGTCATGCTCGTTCGCATTTGGCAAAAGCATTAGAAGCAAATGGGAAAGTCTAAGTGGGAGCGAAACCACCCGACATGGTGGCACCATCAAGCTAGATTGAATTCCCACCAATAAACTAGTAGTGCACCTTCCAGAGCCAAATTCTTCTCCTAACGTCTGCGCATTACGCAATAACTCTCAAGCCTCCTAGCCAAAACTCTGGTCTCAGCTGATGGAGCAATCCAACAGTTTTTCATTCTTTCTTTCAGCTCTGAGAGAATGAGAATCAGATGTTTGGGGTTGGGGGAATGATCTCTCCCACCCATCCGGTTATAGCCTGCAGCTGGAGGCACTGGTACAGTACATGTGCACTACATGGTGACAGGAAGGTGAACATTCCACCCTTCTTCCGTCACTGGCCGGCAGCTGCGAGAGTGAAGGAAAAAAAAGCGTCCTGTGAAACAGTGTTTCTTGAGTGGATCTTTGCCCGTGCGGCCATGGAGATGGGAACTTCCTGTACAAGCTCTGTCAGAGCGTGTAAGCAGACTAGAAGATATCTCTGCTGATATTTTGTTGCCCTGTTGGGCAACGAAGGAACCCCATCGTCTCCTCCTCCTCCACTCTGCCCGCTCACGACAGTACAATATCATTCTGGCATTTCACTCCAGCAACTTTTTTCATCTATCTCCTTCAGACTTTGGTTCCCAGACGCTGCCAGGCTCTCGGGTGAAAGGGTGGGTTGGCGGTTGAGACTTTCTGACTATCGTATGAATCTCTGCCTTTTCTTTGAATGGCACTGGAGGTGGGGTTTCAAACAAAAGCCCTTTCAAATGGATCTGCATCACTAGATGGGCTGCACAATGGTGAGGAGGGGCCAAAAAAGTCAACAAATAATTCATATAATTCACTCTTTGGTCTAAGGGCTAAAATGCAGGCCCAAAAGTACAAAGGGTGGGACAATGTTGTGAGCTACAGCGGAAATATATGGGCTGACCGTACATAAATTAATGCGACTGACTAATCTTGTAGTCTGTACAGTCACCACATGCCTAAATCATTTATGCACACTGCAGGTTGTGCACTGAACAGGCCAAGAACGATGGCGGAGAAAGAATTTCAGAGACAGACTTCCAGAATTCCAACGTTTTCCTCTGAGATCCCAGCTGGGCCACTTCATTTAAGCAGTTTCCTTGGCAAACAAAAAAATCAGTGTACACAACAGATATTTGTTGTTTGACTAGGCCTAAACACACAGAGAAGCGAACTAAACAGATGCACTACTTTTGAGTGTGGTATTTCACTATCCACTGTAGCGGATCAGCTCATGGGGAAATATGAATAATTAACCATAACTAGTTATAATTAACTATTCATATTTTAGATCCACTGTAGATATTTAGCTGACCACTCAGGGTCAACCGTCATGTCAATCAAGAACGTTATTTTCCTGGTTAAGGGAAATAACTTTCGTACTGTACAATTCTATAAGTTTGTAACGTAAATCTGCATGATTATTGACTCCGGTTATGAGCAAACAATGAACACGTCAAGTGTGATACAAGTAAGTTTTATTAACTACATAAACACTTAAACTAGTCTAACATACTACATAAACACATAAACTGGTCTAACATAATATATAAACACATAAACTGGTCTAACATACAGTTGGTATAGGAAAGGGTTAAAACTTAACTCAGTACAGAAAGAGACATAAAGAATGAATTTTATGGAACACTTTGCATGTATATTCAACAGATCCAAGCCTTCAGGGACACGTCAGATTCTGAGTTCAAACACACATTTGTAAAAAGGCGCAAATTATACCTAATGTATCAATTAAATAAGACTAAGTTTGATACTTAGCGAGTCTCGGCGGTCTGAAAGAGATTCCTGATGCAAATCTTAAAGCTTCCCGTAGATCTTTGCTGAATTCGGGTCGATGAGAAGAACCAGTTTGAGTCAGTGTTACTTGATGCATGGAAAGGACTAGGCCGAAGAAAGGCCTGGCACAAATGCTGTGGTATCCTGAAGCGTTTCTCACATCTTCATCTTAGCAACTGACCGAACCACCGACTGGGCGGGTCAAATGGTGTGTCGAGCTTTCAAGGTCAGGAAGATCCCCGCCCTCAAGATGGGCTATCCAATGAGAAAATCCGGAATCCCAATTTGGGCGTTGAGATTCGTGCGTTTAGGCTCTTGGTGTGGAAACATGGTAATTAGTATCTGGAACACTGATTGAAAATAATAAGGTTCTAGGCACTAATTTATTGCCTTACCAACAAAAAAATAACATTCTGTTTAGATCATCAGAAGGGATCATAGATACTATAACAAGCATATGTAAGGTATCTGAATGAGTGGTTTTCGTAAAGCACGACTAAAAATAGCTAATACAAACAGATTAATACAAAAACAGCAATAAACACAAAAGGCCTGAAGGAAAAATGGGTTGTTCATTCAAAGAAAAGGTTTTCCTACGAATTAATTAGTAGAAAAGTCAATTTATACTGTGCATTTGTACCCCTTGTTTCTGAAGAAAGCAGAATGAGAGCCGGCTCGCATTCCACAAGGTTGTAAATGTATCGGGTTACCATGAAACCAGGGTCTTGTTCGGCGTCCTGGGGTGTTCAAAGTATTTGTGAAATCTAGCTAACAAAATATATATTGTGTGTTTGATTGGTCCAGACGCTACAAATCCCCCCTTTCGAACGTTGTTGTCCATAGAATAGACAACCACAAGCGATGTCAAGGTGCAGAACAATCGAACACACAACTGCCACTCACGGCTGGGAGCTAGTGGTGGCTTTTTGGCTGTTGGTGCCGTGTTGGATGCTGTCTGGGGGTGTGCTGTGGTGATGTAGGCTGTAGCAAAGGTGCGGGTCCTTGAGCTTATGCAGCAGGTGTCAAGGCTGTATCACCTGTCATCCTGAATTGAGTTGGTCTGGGTAAGATGTTTGTTTGTAGCTGTTGTTAGCCAGTAGGCTATCCGTGGTACCCACAATGTGGAACAGCCGGGTTAGACTCTCACTGGTGAGAGGGCAGGTGGTTCCAGGGATTGCAGGTAATTGTTATGGAGATTTGTAGTGTGCAGAGAGTTTCAGACTGACATAGTGATGATGGCAGGAGAGCAGCAGGTGGTTGTTAGCTCTCTTTTCTGCCCGAACGTCACTAGAAATCTGATGTTTGCGGTGTCGCTTGGCTCTTGTGGCGGCACCGACTTGAGCTTGCCTGAGTTGTGATGGTAGAGCTTTCGCTGTTGGGCATGTGGGCCCGCTGCTCAATCCAACGTTGTCTGGCTGATTCTAGGGGTGTCGACCGGTTTCAAGAGATGCTCCTCCCTTGGAGGGATCTGATGCTGTGTTGCGTCAGGCAAGAAGTCAGAAGTTTGTCCTTCTCAGTACACCTCAGTTGAGTTTTGTTCAAGGAGCTCCTTTGCTAGTGTCAGCAGCTCCTGTAACCCAGAAATAGGCATGCCCAGCTGTCCTTGTGTAGCCTCCGTTCAGCACCCGTGTGGAGGAGGATGTTGTGGTGGACTGCTGTTGGACATACCGTGGTGTTTGCAGGATGAGGACGCCTTTTCCCAGTGGTTGGTCTGGAACCTGGGTCTGTTGCCATGGTGATGGCTCTGTCCTCTTCTGGCTAGGGGCTTTCTGTAGAAGGGTTTTGCATTGTGGCAATGCTGGGTGCCTTCTGGTGCCCGCTTTGGATTCTGAGGTGTGAAGTTCAGAATCAGTGGGGTTTGAAAAACACCTTTAGTGGAGGCCTTGTGCATGTTAAAGGCCTTCTGTGTCAGGTCACGCAGCTGTTGATTAGGCATCGTGCGGCAGGCCCTAATGCCTAGATGAATTCTTGCAGCTGGTGTCCTCCGCCATCCCAGGGTAATCGTGAGCTTTGGAGTAAGTTTGTCAAAGTCTGTGGTAGTAAGCATGGGGAGTTTCACGCCGGCCCTGCTTGGCGTCTGGGGCAGCGATCAGCCCGTGTTCAGACTCTGGGTCTGAGAGTAATTAGGTTGCCAGATGTGTTGTCTCTGCCAGCTCGTTGGGGTCTGTGGGGTCACACGGTGTGTGTGTCTGCAGTGATCCTCTGGAAAGGTTCTTGCCCCACCCCCTTGTGGCTGCTGAATGGTGACGTGTGAACAGTGGCTCTCGACCCCCCCTCGCAGGTTCAGACTCTTGGATGAGGGGGTGGGCCTGCTGGCCAGGGAAAGTTCTGTTTCGTGTTTCCCTGTCTATTCACCTTGTGGTCTGCAAGCATATTTCAGTTCATTTGTGACACTGAATTCACCTCGTTGCGTTGCTTCGGTTCGCCTGAAAATTTTTTTTTTGTTGCAGCTGCAGAGGTTTTCAGGGAGCTGACTTGTGAAGTGTCAAGCAGAAGGCTTTGGCTCCCTTTCCCCCCTTTCGTAGCTGTGCACAGGCGTGGAGGGCTTGCACTGCTGGCGACGAGGTGTTGAACCTGCTGTCTTTTGCTTAGGTCTATGCGCAGTCGTTAGGCCTGTTTAAATTCTTTCTGAACCAAGTTAAGCTCCTTTCTAATTGCTGAGTCAGGGTTTGGACCTCAGTTCTGGCTGCATGGCAGCTGGACTTGTAAGGCCTTAGATGTGGTGTCTCTCTCATTTAGTTCCACATAAGTTGTTTTAAAGGTGACTTTGTGTGAAACAGTTCTCTTTTCAAGTCCTGTGTGATGGCTTTTTCCAACGGCGCTTGGTGTCTAGCAGCTGTTACAGCCTCCTGAAGACTGGTGATTTCCTACTGTCGCACCATTCTGTGAGGGTCTTTGCATCCGTTATGTGCTTTCTCTCGTTGAGCAGGTGTAAGTTCTCTGCAGAATTCTGTGACTTGAAGTTTCAGCTCATATACCTCCTGTCTAAGGCCCTTGAGGGTGTAGGCCGAGGAGAGGATGATGCTGGTCAAGTGTTCGCTTATGTCGCAGTCTCGCTGTTCCTTTCTTTGCCATGGCAGATCGTTGGCTGCTTTGAGCTGAAGGATGTCCATTACAGTGCTCTACTGAGTGTCCAGGTGGTCCTGGTGAGCTGCCAGGGCTGGATGTCTGTGGAATGTCTGCGACATACTGGCACACTTGTGGGAACACCAAAGAGAGAAAGGGACAAGACAAATGCAAGCACGTACAGAGGTGTTAAGCTATCTCTAAGGGGAACGGCTGTGTAGGCGTGTAAGGTATGACTAGCTGGTGGGAGGCAGCTAGTGAGGTAGGGTGCTATGATTTTGTGTTCGTGAACACAAAGGAAGAGTTTGAGTAACTTTGTTGAGGGGCCGTAAGCAGGGGTCAGCTGATGACCGGGCTATACTACTGATGGTTCACGGGTTTGGTCACTATGACGAAACTGAAATAAAATAAGATGAACTCAAAAAAAAAAAGGAACATTTTTTTTTTACCTATTTTAGTTTTTTCCTAAAAGATATGGCTAAGCAGGTTTCACTTGTGTGTGATGCTGCAATAGACTTCATAACCCTAGGGTTAGGCTGTTAGCTAAACTAGCAGGGACCCACCAAATACCTCGTCAAAAGAAAAAGAAACAGTGGGAATTGTTTCTAGTTTTATGTTAGCCTACATTGTGTTGCAATGGTAGCTGCCCTTCAACGTATTAGGCCTGGCACTGAGGCGTGAGGAGAAGTAGAGAGGAAACAGGGATTATGCTACTAATAACTGTATAACTCGTTAAGGAAACAACAGTTGCTAGAACTACTGTAATCCTATCCAAAAGCGACGATGGTGATGGTGAAAATACTAAAATAAGGTAAAAGTAAAACACAACAAACAAAAAGAAATAAATAAATAAAATAAAAAGGGGTCCTAAGAGCTGTAGGAAATTAAAAGGGGAAAGTAAAAAAAAAAAATAAATAAAAAATAAAATAAAAAAATGAATAAAATAAAATAAAATAAAAATAAATAAAAATTTGATTTAATTAAATCTCAAATTTAATACAAATCAATTTAGCTGAATTGGTACATTTGTGCTAAACAAATGTAAATAAATGCAATAAAATTAAAAAGAGGTAGAATAAAGTCAAAACAAAAATAAACAATAACACAAGTAAAACCCAGTATGTGGGTGGGTCCCACAGGGACCTGTGATGGCATCAACAGGAAGTGACACCAGGAGTGACGGAGAGAGAGAGGGAGAGAGAGGTGTGGTTAGAAAGTTACACTTTACACGCCTATCTAAGCGTTAGCCAGATGCTAACAGCTAGCAGTTGAGGTAAAGGGCTTAGCTTAAGAGTTAGCGTCAGTTACACGCAATTCTTTGTTTACACACAGGTCTGTGAAGTGGATGCTGTTGTCAGATTAACCGGAAGAGTCTGCTCACACTTCCGGGGTCACGTGTTGCTAGGAGACCAATGCAAGCTCACAACAGGTGCAGGTGGAGCAGACTTGCACTGCTGTGAGCATGCATGGGAAACTCATGCATGTCCCATACAAATTCATTCATTACTCAAAACAGCACATTCACTTCACAGGCAATGGTGGATTCGTAGTTAGCTACGCTAGAATAACACCATTAATTTTACGTAAATGTTTCACATGAGCGAGTCAAAATGAAATACAATGATACGTAACACATAATAAGGCCTTAAATTAATGAAATGAGGAGTATCGCTCAGATCACCTACACAGTGCTGAAAAAGGGGATTTCTTCGCCCAAGATCAGACCGATTCATTCTGGTACCATTTATATGAGCTGCTAATCTGAGATTGCGTCGTCAGAAAATAGACTTATGCTCCACTAACAACAGAGATTAGGATTTCTTCGCTAAAATCAGGTTAGTTTCTTATCGTACGATTTAAAAACATTATAGCACTGAAACTTTCTAATACCTGTAGGAAGGCACATTCAAGCTATAGTTTTATCTGATTATATTCAGAACCTGGTGCGCGCATGTATAAGAGTTACGTAAATGTTTCACATGAGTGGGTCGATATGAATACAATGATACATAACACATAATAAGGCCTTAAATCAGTGAAATGAGGAGCATCGCTCAGATCACCTACACAGTACTGAAGAAGGGGATTTCTTCGCCCAAAATCAGACCGATTTATTCTGGTACCATTTATATGAGCTGCTAATCTGAGATTCCGTCATCAGAAAAAGACCTATGCTCCACTAACACAAAAAATTAGGATTTCTTCGCTAAAGTCAGGTTAGTTTCTTATCGTACGATTTAAACACATTATAGCACTGAAAACTTCTTACTGCTCGTAGGAAGGCGCATTCAAACTATAATTTTATCTGGTTTTGATCAGGAACTGGTATGCGCATGGAGAAGAAGTTACTAACTTATGAGACAGACACATAAGATTGATTACTGGGTCTGCTTGCAAGCAATGTTTAAAACGACTCCACCGTTCTAAATTACTGCTCGTACTGCCTAAAGTAGGAAACTATTGTTTCCCCAGCAATGTGAATGCCGGGATTTTCTGGCTAGCTTTTCAAAGTTTCTGGGGGTCACATCATGCGCTGCTGCGGGGATGCTTGGAAGTATTACAGTTCTGTTCTGTCAGTTGTTAAGCAGAAAGTGTTGGCTCTCCCCTTCGTAGCTTGTTGCATATGAGGGAGTTTGCACGGCTGAATGAGGATGCAGGAGTAGGGTGTCTCTCCCACTGCGTCTCTTTTCGCAGCCTGTAGGAGTCCCTGAGTTCTCTTCGGAGCATGTCAAGCTTGTCTTGAGTGTTGTTCAGCTGCTGGATCAGAGTCTCTTGAAATCTATCGATTTCCTCCTGTTTCAATCCCATTAGGTTGTGGGTCAGGAAAATGGTGACTTTGGTGAGCTTTTTGTAGCCATAACTCTCGCTTGAGTCATGAGTCTGAGGTTCTCTTCTCTCTGTGTCCAGTTGCTTTCGGCTCAGTAGGTGGTCGTCGGCCCTGGGTTAGGGGGTGTTCCTCACAACGCCTGCCCAGCCCTCTTCGGTCTGCATTCTGGGCAGTTAGTCTGAGCATCTGCAACATTTTGGCACACTTGTGTTGAGAGTAGGGGCTAGAGACTACTACAAGATCAAAACAGAGTGTGAATGCTAAGATAGGTTTGGGTCAGCATATGTTTTGCTGAAAAGGCCGTAAACAGGATTTTGATTGATGATTTAAAACTACTGTCAAATTATTGTCAAATTAACACTCAGAATTTGCTGACGGTTCCCCAACAGGCTTAATCTCTGAGGTATGAAGGAGAAAAGGGAAAAGCAGAAGGAAAAGGAGAGCATTTCTATTCAGATTATGCTTATTATTTGGTAGGATGATAATTATGCCCTAGTGTTTGTCTAGATGACCTTGTAACAGGGTCTTACCATTAGGGCACATGTTTGAAAATAAACAAATCAAAAATAGAAATGTCTCTGGTTCCTTTTGAGGTTCAGAGAGAACATCAAGGGGGCATAACATGTAAATGGATATAAAATTAGCTGACTGCTATTAACAAAACAAGGTAATCATTCCGGTATTAGGAACAAATAGCAGCACTAGGGATTAGTGTGTTACTAAAAGCACCCAAAACCTTAATGATTCTTTTCTCGATAGACAGTTAAAATTTAATTAAATTTAGATTTAATTAACTAGTAACTAAGCAATAGCATTCAGGAAGGATACATCTAGATAGTTAAATTCGCTGAGACGAATTGAAGATTGAGAAACATAGAAAAAGAAGAAAAAGAAGGAAGAGAAATGGAAAAATCAGAAACCAGGGATTAGGTTAAATTCAAATTACTTCACACTGCACACACGCATGCCGTATTTAAGAGCTTCAATTAAAGAGTATTAACCCCTAATTATTAAAGCTATTTGAGTAGCTTAGCCTAAAATAAAACTATGCTAAGTCGTTTTAGCTTAGCTGCTTCAAATGGTTTGTCTACAAACATGGCGTGTTGTGCTATGTAACGTTAGCACTTCCTGTGACAAGTTGCTGTCACGGTAACCAATGCATGCCAGTACAATTAACACAGTTTAGTGTCTGCCTATTTTAAAAATTGCCCACAGTTTTAGAACGTGGTGCTTTCAACCTTCAAGACTTGTTGCATTACATTAGCACTTCAGTGAGTGCTTCTCTAATGCAACAAACTTCTTGCACTTGTTTAAAGAATAAAAAAAACAGGTTTACTGTAAGTTAAAGCCAGTTTAAACATACTGTATATGTAGTTATGTGTGCCTCACACATAAATACTAAAGTACAGTATTACACCTTCAATTTCACTCAGCGAGTGAAACACAGAAATGACCACCAGGTTGCTCGGCTTATAAATATACAGTCAAAGTGTAGATGAATTGATTCAATCTAATTATAAACTATAAGGCCTTTATGCAGTAGAAAGGGGAGCAGCGCTCACATCTACATTGATATAACTGTACTGAGATTCCTTCTTCAAAGAAACAATTTAAACAAAACTGCAATTTTGTGATTTCTTCACTAAAGCAATATACATTATGGTACAGTTTGGACATGCCGCTGAGCTGAGATTCAGACTGACGCTTTGTCAAGACAGATTTATGCTCTAATACTGAAATTAGGGTTTCTTTGCAAAAATCAGATTAACCTTACACCGATGACATTAAGCATGAAATACATAAAGACTACCAATTATAATAGCGGTACCAATTAAAACCCCCACTTTATCTGCATCTCAAAAAGCCAGCAAATAGGGACACCACCGGACATCTGAAGTCACGTCCTATTTTAACATGGGCTATCAAGCACACACTTTTAAGTTGAAAGGTTTAAACTCATAACTTTTGTTTTATCATGCCCGCATTCTCTCCACCAATCTGTTGCGGATCAGCTCATGGGAAATATGAATAATAAACCATAACTAGTTATAATTAACTATTAATATTTTAGATCCACTGTAGAAATTTAGCTGACCACTCAGGGTCAACCATCTTGTCAATTCTAAGAACGTTAATTACCTGGTTAAAGGAAATAACCTTCTTAATGTACAATTCTATAAGTTTGTAACGTAAATCAGCATGATTATTGACTCCGGTTATGAGCAAGCAATGAACACGTCAAGCGTGATACAAGCAAGGTTTTATTAACTACATAAACACTTAAACTAGTCTAAACATACTACATAAACACTTAAACTGGTCTAACATACACTTAAACTGGTCTAACATACACATCCACACACACACATACAGTTGGTATAGGAAGGGTTAAAGTTTAACTCAGCATAGAAAAAGGCATAAAGAATGGATTTTATGGAAAACTTTGCATGTATATTCAACAGATCAAAAACCTGAGGGAAAACGTCAGATTCATAGTTCAAACAAACCTTGTAAAAAGGTGTAACTGATACTTAATGAATCAATTAATAAGACTAAGTTTGATATTTAGCGAGTCTCGGCGGTCTGAAAGAGATTCCTGATGCAAATCTTAAATCTTCCCGTAGATCTTTGCTGAATTCGAGTCGATGAAAAGAACCAGTTTGAGTCAGTGTCACTGGAAAGGACTAGGCCGAAGAAAAGGACTGGCACAGATGCTTTGGTATCCTGAAGCGTTTCTCACATCTTCATCTTTGTTCTGCCGAACCACCGACATGGGGCGGGGCACATGGATGTGTCCAGAGCTTTATGGTCGGAGAAGATCTCCGCCTTTCAAGATGTGCTTGTCCAATGAGAAAGGCCGGTATCTCAAGTGGGCGTTTTGAGATCCTGTGGGGTTTATGGCTCTTTGTGTGGAAACATGGTACTTAGTATCTGGAACTTGAATTGAAAATACTAAAGGTTCTCAGGGCACTAATATATTGCCTACGTACCAACAAATAATATACATTCTTGTTTAGATCATCAGAAGGCGAATTCATAGATACTAAACAAGCTATATGTAAGGTTATCTGAATGAGTGGTTTATCGTAAGCACGAATAAAAATAGCCTATAATACAACAGATTAAATACAACACAGCAAAAATATACACAATGGCCTGAAGAAAATGAGTGTTCATTCAAAGAAAAGGTTTTCCTATGAATTAATTAGTGAACAGTCCATTTCTCTGGGCATTATGTACCCCTTGTTTATGGAAGAGAAGGAAGCAGAATGAGAGCCGGCTCGCATTCCACAAGGTTGTAAATGTATCGGGTTACCATGAAACCAGGGTCTTGTTCGGCGTCCTGGGGTGTTACAAAGTATTTGTGAAATCTAGCTAACAAAATATATATTGTGTGTTGGAGTGGTCCAGACGCTACACCACCCACATTCCAAGACACTTAATATGCTTAAACTAAGCATCAACGAGTACTTAAACTCATTTGGTTTAATTAATTAAAGTTAGTCATTCTTCTTAGTGCAAAAACACAGCTTAATTCTATATAAAATAGGCTCATTATAGGCTTATTCAAAGCTATTTTATACAAAGCTATTTGCTTTCCACAATTAATCTTGCACCCTGGTTAAATCATGTGCCAAAAAACCTTCTTTTGAATTATATAAGTACAATTCCAATTGATCATAGCAGCACTAAGAAAGCAAATGATGGAGAAGCAAGGTTAAACAGTAATTTTTCTTGCTGACAAAGTTGGGCCAGAAGTTCTTGTGCAGCAAGCATTTTCACTGCCTCACCAGAAAAAAATAATCGATTTTTATTTGTAGTAATGTATAAATATTAAAATTTTGTTGAAATGTTGAATTATTATTTTTTTAAATCTATTTTAACCAGCTAGATATCATTATACTAATTTTTGCATCAACAATGTAGAATACATCACAGAAAATCAAACATTTAAGTTTGCAGGGCATAAAAACAGATACACAAGATCAATTAACATAAAATTTTAAATACACAGCATTGGTCCTTCACATTGGCCCACAGTTAATGGCCATCCTTATTAAAGAGATAGTTCACCCAAAAATTTAAATTCTGTCATAAATTATTTATCTGTAAGACCTTTGTTCATCTGTGGAACACAAATTAAGATATTTTTGATGAATTCTGAGAGCTGTCTGACCCTCCATAGACAGCAACACAACTGACAAGTTCAAGACCCAGAGAGGTAGTAAGGACATCGTTAAAATAGTCCATGTGACATCAGTGGTTCAACCATAATGTGATGGTTTGGAACAACATGAGTGAAGTATAATTTCATTTTTGGGTAGTGCTGTCAAACGATTAATCACATTCAAAATAAAAGTATTTGTTTACATAATATATGTGTGTGTGTGTGTGTGTGTGTGTGTGTGAGTGTGCTGTGTATATTTATTATGTATATTATAAATAAAACACGTGCATGTAGATATTTAAGAAAATATGATACGTTTATATTATGTATAATATAAAATATAAGAATACAAATAAATAAATGTATATACATGTAAATATTTAAAAATATATACTCTATGCGTATATTCATATATTATGTAAACTTCCTAACTTTCTTAACTTTTATTTTGGATGTGATTAATCATTTGACAGCACTATTTTTGGGTGAACTAACACTTTAATGAGAGCTAAGAAAAGTGCTTTGAGTCAGATATCCAGATGTGCCAAGTAGATTATATTTAGCTTGATTTATGTGTTTGCATGAGATCGTTCATGTCATAACCCCGTAAACATATTCACTTCTGCAAGATATCTGTAAAAGCAAAACAGAAAGGAATTTGACTATCTATATATCTATAAAGCAGTTTACCTGGAACAAATTCCACCTACAGGAATCAGGGTAACACTTTAACCAGAAGTTCATCCATCTAGAAAAGTAGTCAAACCTTGAAAGGCTAAGTTCACATATATTTACTGAATAATTTTTACTGAAAAACATTTCTGCTTTTAAAACATCCAGTACAATCGCCCAACAGTCTTCCATTGTAAGCGCCTTACTATAAACATGTTTTAGTTTGTTTTTACAAACTGAAGGAAAACTCAAGTCGAAATGATTTTCCTCTAATTTATTTTCCTTGGTTTAATAAACATTTAGAATACTGTGACTATTTAACCATTGAAAGTTTTTGAAGCTCAAATCCTGACCATGTACCGTTATGAACTCTGAAGCCTAAAATAATAAAGAAAACAATAACAAAAGAACTGGTTTCTAACCCACAAGCTCTCTGCTGTACAAGCTGATAATCTGCATGCCATGTCAGTGGGCCAATAAAAAAGATGGGGTGTGAGAAACTATCATGCTGAGCATTCAGCCAAGAAAGGAAGACCGTAGAAGAACACAATAATATTTCTCTTATTCTGGCCACACTGAGAGAAAAAGCAAAACAAGTCCCTCCCATGAGGAACTGTTAGGGAAGTGAAACCTGAGCACCTTCAGTACATCTGAACCAGATGAGGGCAGTTATTCCTGGACTGGTGTTGAAAAGAGGTGGGGAAGCCAGGTGGGGACCTTGTGGCCCCAGACTATCCCTTTGGGACCTGACCGCTAGACTCCACCCTGGTAAGGGGGCGACTGAAGGTAACGCTGCTCCAGCATTGGAAATCGCAGCTGGAAGGATCAACAATCCAAGCATAGGTCAGCATGTCAACCGTTCTCGCGCTGAATAATTGAGGAGCTCCGGACGTCAGGGTGTGTTATTATGGAACAATGTTGCCTGGTGATATTGAAATATTACCACCAGCAGAACACGACAGCAGTGTCCCCATGCTATTCTTAAACTGCTCAGTCAACAGCCGGCGTATCATCAGATATCGATCATCAGATTAGCGACATGCTTAAATTAACGTGTCTAACGTTGCTTTAATCTGGGAGGAGCACAGAATAATTTTCCCCTGAAAGACGTTCTGTCCTGACACTTTTGGGTCACATTTTAAACACAACCGAACCAGAGAAGCAACACAAAAAGCAGGTAGAGGTTAAAAAAAGGCAGGGTGGGCCAGAGTATGTGATTAAAGCAGTTCTGTCACTCCAGATCTACTCTTGGTTTTCCCACATCCTGCTTTTTCCTTGCTGCATGCTAATCAGATTAGAGGACCAGAAACTAACTATTATATAGGCCTATGGTATAGCTTGGGCTGGGCGAAATAGCCAAAAATCCAACAGACAAAAATCTAATTTTTCCATATTGTTCAATAGCAATATTCATTTCATACCATTATTGTGGATGTAAATGCATTTTGCATGTTTTTTTGAAAACGGATTTTAAAAGAATGAATTTGTTTAAAAGTAATTTCCATAGAGTAATTGGTAACACTTTAGTATAGGGACCAATTATCTACATTAACTAGTTGTTTATTAGCATGCCTATTATTATCATACTGGCTGTTTATTAGTACTTATAAAGCAGATATTCTGCATATTCTACATCCCTAATCCTACCCAATACCTAAACTTAACAACTACCTTACTAACTACTAATAAGCAGCAAATTAGGAGTTTGAGGCAAAAGTCATAGTTAATGGTTTGTTAATCATGAGAATTGGACCTTAAAATAAAGTGTGACCGAGTAATCTTTGAAATCCATTTTATTTTTCCCCCCAAATTCTATGTTTATTTGTTTTTTTTCCTTTCTGGACCCTGTGTTTTATGATTTAAATGAACCATTTAAAATGGTGTGTAATGTAAGGAGTTTATAAAACTTTAAAACTTTAATCCAGATTGAAATTAAAATATATTTTCAAATGAAAATCTGAATTAATTGCAACAAAAAAATAAAAATTAGGTGCTGCACTACAGCACATGGAATTTGTATCAAAACATGGATAAAAAGATTTCGGTTGTATGACATTCCTTAAAAAAGAAATAGTAATAATAATAACTCAATGTAATGTTTTAAAAAATGGTATCGTTGCTGTTATTATTACTTTGAGAATTGTATACAATAGTAATATATTTCTGTCATTATTCTTCAAATTACACCAAACTTTTATTTTGGCGGTTTGTCACAAGAATCTTTGAGTTTCAGTCTGTATTTGCCAGTAGCTTCCATCAAATGAAATCATAAAGTGAACAATCAGCTCTGAAGAGATTAAATTAATGTGGAGTCTCCTCATACAGCGAGAAGAGACGATCAATATCATGGACTTCTTTTTTTCTGATAAATATTGATATGGATTTATTGCCTAGCCCTAGATATAGTTAATATAAGAAGCAAACAACACAATGTGTATTGAATCATGAGGAAAATGAGAAATGCTTGGTGTAATTAGCATTCACAGCATCACTCGCACAAAACCCTAAACCTCTACTCACCAAGTCGGCTTTGCTTTTCCCTGCAGGCAGCGGTCAGTTTTGCCAGTTCCTCGTACTTTGCAGCCAATTGCCGCTTGCCGTTTTGAAGGTGAGGGCGACATGAGAGGCTCTCTTCTGCAAGATTCCGATTGGTTACTAACAAGGTTTCCCTCTCCAGCTGGAGCTCCTGGAACTGAACACAAATTTCAGTTATCACTCAAAAACACCAGAAACAAAGGCTGATCATCTTTAATTACCATCTAACCCCAATCAATCAATTCTACAACCTAAAGAAAGTCCAAGATGTGTTAATCAGTGATGAGTATCACTGGGACATTTAAGTTAATTTCTTATGTACTGTGTACATTCAAAAATAGCAAATGTAATATTATAACGTCAATATGTTGTTTCCTCTATTAAATGACTGTAAATATTGAAGTAAAAAGTGATTATACTAGATTAGTTAAGTTTGTCATCATTGTTACTTGGTGTTGCTAGTGTGATTTACTCTAAATATCTATAATATATATTAAAACAAATTAGATTAACATGTTTTAGCATGTTGCGAGCATGTTTTACATTTTTGCACGTTACGGGCCCTGTCCCAAATGGAACACTTCATGTGCACTTGCGGTCTTACAGACTTACAATAGCCGCCGCGTGCGAGTGTCCGTTAAGTCCACGAGACTGTAGTGTGTCCAATTCTTAATTTTAGCGTTCAGAAGGGTGCTCGCGAGCGCCCCCTTTGCAGCCGTTATGCGCCCTCGATCCACACTTCTGCTGAGCCCACACTGGGGCGAGCTCCGCAGCAGACTTCTACCCGACAGTCAAAGCGGCATTACGTCACGAAAGTGCAACTCAGAGGAAGACCAGGTGGGTTTAGGGTGCCATTTGGGACAGGGCCACTGTCATGCTCCTAAGATATTTTAGCATGTTTTAGCATGGTTCACCATGACAGGATGTCCTGATGCTTGTCTCAGCTGCATCAGATTTACAAGAGATAGCTATAAGCGAATGCTTGTATGTATTGCTTGTGGTTTTATCACATAGCGTTTAGTTAGGGCACAGTATTAGAGTATTTTTCTTTCTGCATATTGAATGAGCACGTTTCACAACTGAGGCTTTTTTTGCTCATTTGGAGGAGATGAACCTTTGTTATAATGTAATCTTGTGTAGACACTGTTAAGAATGCAGCTCCTCAAACAACATGGCCATCAAGGACGTCAGGAATGCAAGAACACAGAGAACTCGACATTTTATTTAGGACTTATGAGCCGTACAGAGTGAGCGTGAATAATGCAACTCGATACATCAAATTCCTCAGGGGTCATATGAGGTTAGGTTATTATGCCAGGCACAGAATCCATGAACGTGTCCAAGAGAGATTGTAGGAAATCTAAAAAAGAGAAAATAATAGCCTTCAGTTTTACACTAACGTGACTGAGGACTTTAGCTAATATGTTTGATTTGTAGAGAAAAGTTGCTTATGTTTCATGAGAACAGTGAGAACTGGGTATATGGCTTGGGCAAGGGCCTGCATCCGTGTGTGAACAAAGACATTTAGGGTGGGTTGCACCAACAAGGATTAAATTAAGCAAAGTTTAGAGCTAATCAAGGATTTGTTGATCTGGATTTTATTTTAAATTGAGTTGTGTTGCACCCCTTAATTTTAAACTTAGATTAACAAATCTGGGATTCGAATTCTAACCTGCGATTAAAACTTCCATCTACGAATAATTTTCTCCGCCATGATGGATTCGTCATGTAATTAATCTCTGACATAAGTTGCTTTTGTCGATAAAGGAAATAAACTTGTAAAAGGTCCACCGTCTTTATAAACCGCTAACGTACGTAGAGAGACTGTTGATGAAACGGCTGATCAAGCAAGCAATCAAAACTTTGAGGCAGTGCATACGGATTTCATAATACTGGAACTATATTTATAGTATAAATTAATGGAGTATAGCGTATGACAAAACAATCGAGATAAGAGAAAATAACTGGCATGATTCGTGGAGTGACTACCTCCGCTCGTGACAGTGGCGCCCTGTCCGTTTGATCGCCGTTCAACAGCACGCGTGGAGCGGGCGTGAGAAACAAGAGGCGCGGCCGCGATCCTGTCTTCTTTTCTTTGTCGTAAGGCGAGATGCACCGAGATAAGTGATGGATTCACATACCGGACTCGATAGCAGACGCAAGTTTACTATGGGCTGCAACGACCCTCACAATCTGCTGGCTCAATGCGCTTAAATTTTCCTTTTTATTTGTAATAAACACCTGAGACCTCACAACACACCCTCTATTGTTTTCTTTGTTCAATCAGCCACATAATTGTAACTATAGGTGCACTTTATTTTCTTTAAACCTCCTCACCTGTAAGTTTAAAATTAATCCCTAATTGAGATTTAAATCTGAGTTTAAAGTTATGGAGCAACATGATTAAAGTTAATCTATCTTAAATATAAATTAAATCCAGGATCAAGATGATGGTTTAAATGTAAACCTGTTTATTTTTTAAACAAGGTTTAAAGTTTGGTGCAACAGAGTTATTAGATAAACCTTGATTTAATCTAGATTTTGGATTAATCCTTATTGGTGCAACCCACCCTTAGCGTTTAGTTGAGTTTCCTAAGATTTAAGGCTAGGGAATGCCTCTGGTATAATTACAGCCATTCTGATATAGAGCCGGTATTGCTCTCGTACTCGAGTGATATTGCTCATATAGAACAGTAGTCCCGGGGTGGCGAACTCGAGCCTGAGGGCCAATGCGCTGCAGAATTCAGCTCCAACCCTAATAAAAACTCACCTGCCTGTGCTTTCTAGTAACCCTTAGACCTTGATCAGCTTGCTCAGGTGTATTTGATTAAGGTTGAAGCAAAACTCTGCAGGGCTGCGGCTCTCCAGGACCGACGTTCGCCACCCTTGCAGTATGTGAATGAATGATATGTATACATTCAGAGCTATAATTTTTTGCACTGGAAATTCAAATGAAAGCTTACTTTAAACTTTATTTTTGGGGTATGTTCATTATTAAATCTGCTAAATTATATGAAGTGAGCAGAGTTAGGGCCATGCTGTTAATTTGTTTTAAAAAAATTCTTACCTTTTTTTCTCTTAACTTTTTCTTACTAGCTTATAAATTAGAAAGGATCCCTGTATAATTTATAGCAGTAGCTGAGAGAGAATTTCTTTCATACAAGTGAAATGTATCAGAAGAATCACAAGTGAATCAATTTTGGTAGTCATTCGAATTGAGGGCTTGTGAATTGGGAAATGAATATCAATAACCAGTTCTTAAGATTCTACTTCATTCATATTATAGTAGTGATTTTATCTCAAGGCTCAATTCATGACTGTGACAGGAAGGCTTACGGCTCAAGGTCAAACCACAAGCAATATGAGAGAAAACATAATAAACACAGGATGGCATCAGAAACAGCAACAGAGCATGTCGGAGATAAAGACCTCACTCACCACAACTTCATTCTGCCCGAACGACACTAAATATTGACATGCAACTATATTTTTTATAAAAGCAAGTTGGTTATTTCCAGATGAGAGCGAATGAGCACTCTTCCAGTGACTTGCCGTTGACAAGGGGACATAGCCTGGAGCGGCAATGAAGACAATGCTCGATTAACCAACCGCCTCAGTCTACCACGCGTTGCTCGAATACAATAAAACAAAGTCCCATGCTGAAATAATCCTGCTGGAATGGCTGCTGGACAAATCTGTCCACATGATCCCTGAAAAAGTGCCATTATTCACTCTGACCATCCTGCATGACGCGGCCCAAGACCATTCTCTAACCATGGAGGGAAAAGCAGAGCCACGTCCAAACCAATGTCCTCATGGAAAGCATTCGCAAAGGCCCAGACATCAGTCGAAACCACAGACCCCTACTTTTACTGTAAGTGAGGGTTTGGGTCATAACAGAACTTTATTTTTCTTCTTCTGTTGCTGCTATGAATATTAACTACCAGTTTTATGCATTTCAGAACTTGGGGAACATTATGAAGACTGAGCGTGCTTAGTCGAGCATATAAGAGGATTAATGATTAATTCGCTCAACGAATATGAGAATTTCACCTCCCTTCTTAATGCTGTGCGAGACCCCCAAACATGGCGCTGATGTTCCCACTGGTGGCACATTTATTACAGAATCTATCTAGCGAAGGGAAAATGTAAGAACGGACGTCCCCTTTGATCAAGCCACCATCTTCTGAAGACGACGAAACTGAAAAACTTGAGCTGCTTAGAGTAACTCAAAAGAGCATATGTGATCAAAACGTGGTTAAGGTTATGTGAGGTTCTTTTAGTTGGGAAACAACTTCAAACCTCTCATTTTTAAGGTCAATTGCTTGATTCAACTGTCGACATAATTGCTGTTTACATGGGGATGCTCCATCAAGGTCTCAAGAGAGTGGGTGACGACTGAATGTTTCTCCTCAGAGACAACTTCTCTAGAATGGCAGAGCACAGAACGAGCAGATAATCATTTTCTAATGAAAGGAATATTATATACAGTCTAAGCAATGTAAATATTCAGAACTAATCCCTCATCAAACGCAGATGGAAAACGTCAAGCAGTTTTTTGACCACATAATGCTAAATGATAGCAAATTACATGCATCAGTTCTGCAAGACGAATGAAGCCGTGAAGAGTAAAATGCAAACAGATGAGATGTCTGTGCGGTCCCAGTTTGTCACCATTCAATACTTTAGGGGTGAAAACTACATTTAGGCCCAAGGTTTGGGAAAGTTTTTCTGGGTTTTGCACTAGTACACTCTTAAAAATAAGATTTATTTATTGGAATCAATGGTATAGAACCTTTCCATTACACAAAAGGGAAAAAGGTTAGTGGAAAAAAGGTTATTTGAATTATTAAAATGTAAAAAAATGAGTTTTTTCAATGAAAGGTTCTTGGGGGAACCAAAATGCCCAAAACACCTATGCCCAATTCAAATGGACTTGTATAGTCACAAAAACAATTTCCAGACCAGTAGATTGTTGGCTTTGTTCTGAAACAGGGACTTAAATCATTACAATTTATCATTTTCTTCTTTTGGTTCCTTTTGGCAACATTTCAAAGCGTACCATAATGTGTTTATGCAATTCACATGTGAATAAAACTGTCCTCTCATTGGTCAGAGTGCACCGCTATGCTCCAGGATTATGCTAACAGTGTCAAGGTTTTGTCGGGACAGCATTCTTGCAATGCACCTGTTTCAGAGAATTGCAATTACACAACATTTTAAGATGAATGGCTCTCTTTGGATGTGTAATGTGCTCACCCACAGAATCAGACACTGTTGTAACATATTTCTCATTATGAATTATGATACAGCTTGGATCATTGGTCCACTGGGTCGGATTGCTTTCTTACCACAAAGTTTTCAATCAGGCCGAGACCACATTGTTCAGCCAATCTTGGACCAATTGGTTTGGAGCGGATCCGACCATGATTGCTGTGTTCATATACGCCTAAACAAACCAAACTAAGAGAGAAAAGGGTTTGGAACAGTCCGTCATCAGCCAATCAAGTGTCATGTCACCACATAAATAATAAGCTATATACACATACTCTTAAAAATAAAGGTTTTTATTAGCATCCATGGTTCTATGAAGAGCCTTTAACAAAAACAAAAAAGGTTTTTATAATAGTGGAAGAAGGTTTTTAGTACTATTGAATTGTTCTATCAGGAAAAAAATTTATTCTTTGAAGAACTGATCACTGAAAGGTTATTTTGGGAAGCCAAAAATTATCCTTCTATGGCACTGCTGCAAAAAAACTCATTTTGGAACCTTTGTTTTTACAGTAAGAGTTTAACATTTTTCATAGCTCAGGCAATTGGCTGCAGAACTGAGCAACCATTAGCAAAAAAATGACAGATCAAATCACATACGTCCAAATAACTGCCACTGAGATGAAGAGGAATGCTAATGGATAGCTCAAACCAGGTGTTATAGACCTCCTTGTTTAGGCCTAAAACATATTAAGTCTATGAATCATCTAACTATGCAAATTTGCATTCCAGAATGTGTCAGCACCATCTGAGGTACAATATGCATTGCATTCTCAGCATTCTGAGGCATTCTGTTCCGGCCATTAGTGTAATATGTCTTTTCTATGGTCAGTTTTCAACTATATCGCTCTTTTGAGTACTAAAGTGTGTTACCGCTATGCAAGAATGAACGTTAAGTATGTACAATGGAACCACTTGATGCAGTGGCCAAAGCATGCATAGTGTTTAGTTTCCTACCATTTGTCTTTGGTTTTAGGGGTTGGTTATGGTTAGAATTAGGAATAGAGTTAAGGCTATGATCTTTTGATAATGGATGTGAATCCAGGAACCTGTCCTACTTGATTAAATCATATGGTGCAATTAACACCACAAATTAAGCTTGATAAATGTCACTTTTTTATGACTGGACCAAGCAGAGGACTACAAGCTCTCAGCTTTCATTAATGGTTTCACATTACTGCAGCCCACTCCGACGAGGGAACCATTTCCATGGTTTCACAGCAAACAAACAGCGCACTATCTTTCCACTTGAAATTTCGGAATCTATTTAAAGATGATACAGATGTTGTCGACCACTAAACGAGGGTATGATCAGTGAAGGATCGTTTAAATTCCTACAGAGCCATTTTGAGGATCTAGACAAGATGATAAATGGCTTGGGTAATGAATTGGATATGGGTTGTCATAGATTTTCCTACAGTTCTCACTCATAATCCAAAGTGTGGCTTCAGCGGAGACGACGTTCTTCTTATCTCTCCTGCAAACCTAATCCATTTGCACTCAACACCCAGAAATTACACTCACTCTGATGCTCTGCCTTAAAATTATGCCTGCTCAGTGGGACTCAGTATTCATGTCATCTTTTTTAACTACACATGGAGGTCAAATCATGAATATTTATCTCTTTCTTTAAAAAAGAGCAACATATCCCAAAGCATGCTGTGCTAAATATGCATAACTGTTAGAAGTTTAGCTAGGCGACATACCAATTCGCTTGTGAATCGCTAAAAAGAAATAGAGGAACAACAATCAATTTTAACTTTTTTTTTTTTCGGTCACACTTTCAGGACTCTTGAAATAAGAAGTTGCAAGACATCAAAAGCTTCTTCCATTTAGAGCTAAAAGGCTTCAGTTACATCATAGACAAGAACAACGATTGTCAGTAGCAGGCGGTATTGGGGGGGGGGCTTATTATAGTCAGTGTTACTTTAGTATGCTTTTATCTATTATTTATTCATATTTGAATTTAATATTATATTTAAGTTTTATATCTTATTTTCTTTTTTTTAATCTTTTTAGTAAAGTTTTAGGAATTTATTGCTTTGTTTATTATTTATAATAATGAATTTTTTAGTTTTAGTAATTTTAATACTATAACTTGAACTTGTTTTATTTCAGTTACTCTTCAAGTCAACATTTCTCTTTTTTGTTAAAGTTTTTTTATATATTTTATTTGATTGTATTTTAGCTTTATTTCAACTAATACAAACAATTTTTAATAGTTTTATTCTAATAAACAATAGCAACACTGAGATAGAAAGTACATTTTAGTATCTACACTAAAAGTGAATTTAGAAGTACACTATACAAATTACCTCAGTAAAAAGTCATAAAACTCTCATTTTGATTTCACAGGGTCTTTGATTTGGGTCCCTATTTAAAGATTTTTTTTTTTTTATGTTAGTTGTGGGTGCTGATTTGTCTTTTTTAATGCACCAGTTGTGAATTGTTTGTTAAATGAATGCAATCACATCAATGTTACAATTAAAAATTGAAAACTAAAACTATCCAAATATGAAACAGAATGACACAAGCCCTGCACAGACAGCTGCCTTCTAAGGTAGAATCCTAATTGAAATGGAACCTCTTAAATGACTGATTTGGAACACTCTAAATAGACAGCAACTTGATTAAACAGACAGCAACAAACAGCAGTGTTCATGTGAAGCTCACAGGAGGCTCCCCTCACAACTGATTCCAAAGCTTTCAATTATGTTGCCAGCTTGTAACTATACTCCAATTAACATAAAAATATACATACAAATATTTTTTATTGATTCATGAAAACACTGAACCCGAAACCAACAATTATACAGAGCTTTCTTTTAGTCATCTTGTCATTCAGGCAACTTGCGTAAAAATGATCTTTAAGATTATTGGAGTATGTCTTTGCAAGAAAATATTGTTTTCAGTCTTTCAAATGTCACTTTTAATTCAGTGTTTGATATTTCTTCATACCTAAATGCAAAGTTTTCTAGCACTTTCTGAGTGTAAATTGTTTCTACACATTTTTATTTGTTCTTTTTTTTAAATGTACAGGCAGCTCACTAAGTTTTAGATCACAGCTAATAAAGCGACCAGATAGTTTGTCACCTAAAACAAATTCATCTGAGCATTTGCAACTCTAGGAAAGGATGTGGCTTATCTTGGCGAGGATGTAGCGCTTCATACCACAAAGACAGCTAAGGCACATGCTCATTCCCATTTCACAGGGCCATGATCAATCTTTTAGTTACTGGGGCATATTTCAGAGGAACATCTGAGCGAGTCCTGAGGCTCTTTCCCTCTCTGGTTCTTAGTATTCCACAGTGCTGAGTCTGCCGCATGCGTCATAAGTCACCCAGAGCCAATAACTGTCCAGTCCAGCCCCTGCTGGTGTGCATGTCTTTCACACTTGTGGTTGGATAATGAACATTCCGAATGCGGAGGGAAACAGCAGGGTCTTTGGCGCACGTTTCTCCAGTATCTCTGTTCTTTGCCCATTTCCTCTCTCTCTCTCTTGCTGTTTAATGCAAATAAGTCCCGGACCTACAGAGAGCATTTTCCCTAAACAGGAATTGACACAGACTATCCATATCCGCTTGCAGCTGCCTGTATGTCTGTTTATACACTGTGCAGATGCAAGTCCTCTGGAGACCATGTGGGCTGGATGATACAATGGTCATAAAACAAATAAAACAAATCAAATGCCTACAGTCACAAACTGGAAAATACCGTACAGAAATAGTTCACCCAAAATAAAGTGAAACTTCTGTCGTATTTACTCATCCTCATGTCATTCTTTCTTTCAAAGAACAGAGAAGGAAACTGTTTACTAACAATGAATGGGGACTGTAACTTTCAAACCTCAATGACACTAAAGCACCATAAAAGTATCATGAAATCGTGAATCAGTCTTGTGATTGAATCATTAAGAATCAATTCAGTAAAATTATTCAAAAGAACAACTGATTCACAAATTGCTGCTTTTCTACAATGGCTGATCCTTTCTTATTGTGTCCTTTCGTAATGGTTTCTTTGGCCAAAATTACTTTGGGGTTGTTAATGAATTTGGGGTTGTTAGGATTTTTTAAATTTATTTAAAAATAGTAATATTGTGAAATTTTTCAGAACTAGTTCAGCCTAATTTTTGTCAATTACTCATGTCTCCTTGGTACATGATCCTTCATAGATCATTCTAATATGCTGATTTTGCACAAAAAAAATAAAATAATATCTTTGATAAATAGAAAGTTCATAACAGCATTTATTTGAAATGGAAATATCTGTAGCATTTTAAATGTTGTTCCTGTTACTTTTGATCAATTTAAAGCATCTATGCAGAATAAAAGTATCAATTACTTTATAAAAAAAAAAAATCCTAATCCCCAACATTCAAATGGGGGCTACTTAAATTGTATGTGCTTTCCATGCATTTCCATATTTCCATCATTTTAAATACATTTTGTGGAAGCAAATGTATGATAATTCCCAATTGCTATAATATATATATATATATATAAATATATATGTTGTGTGTGTGTGTGTGTGTGTGGTGTGTTTTGTGAGGCCCCTGGATCAAAAAGCAAAATAGTGAGGAATTGCCTTTAAAATTTGTCAATGACTTCCTTAGCAATGCTCTATTCTAATCAAAATTTGTTTTGATATAATTATGGTATGAGCAATTTACAAATTCACATGGAACTGATCTTTACTTTACTTACTTTATCATAAAAGAAAAATCTATAGTTTTGATCCATACAATGTATTTTTGGCGATTGCTACAAATATACCCAGCGACTTATGACTGGTTTTGTGGTCCAGGTTCACACACACACACACACACACACACCAATATATATATATATTAGGGCTGCACAATTAATCAAATTTCTAATCGCGATTACAATTAGGGATGCCACAATTATGTAATCGTTCAAAGTCCACTTATGTTATTCTGCATGCTTAAGATGTGTTTTTTTTTCTTTCTACATGTTATCTTAAGGGTTTTCCCCATTATTTAAATTTAAATTTTAGTATAACATTATAATACCATTCATATTTTTACTTTTTTATAATTTAAAGAAAAAATCCTATAGAAATATTTTCTATATTTCCTATAGAAAAGCACTAAAAGTTTTTCAGTTAGTGTGTTTTCAGCCTGTTTATTTTCATATAAAAATACGGCATGCAGTTGCATAAAACAACGGTATAAACATCATTCAATGTAAATTGTGATAATTAATATTATTATTGTAATTAATAATCGCAATTACAATCTCAAGGAAATAATCGACAATTATGATTTTTTTTCATAATCGTGCAGCCCTAATATACTATATATAAAATAAAAATATTTAAGCTATGCCAAAAATGTGGCAATACAAAAAAGGCAAAGACACGAATCTATATGATTAATGATGGCTGTACACATTAAGCATGCAGCATAAGCACAGTGCATTAAGACCATCTGTTTAGTCCGAGATAGTTTGGCTTGGTCAATAAACCATGAATGACCAAAGAGCTGCTGTTACTGATGAATTCAAGGAGTAAGTCTGACTCTCTCCTCTGTATCACTAATGAGCACACACAGTTAACCATAAAGGCAGTCTCATTGCTATTCATAGGAAAGAGCACAGCCTGGGTATTACAGAGCCTTTTCCATTTAGTAAAAACACCACAATCTCTTGTTAGGGAATGACGCTCACCCATACAAGAGCAATAACTGTATCCAGAGCACTAGACCATTGTGACCCTTTCATTGCGGTTGCCCTTGGAGACCTTGGTGTGTTAATGAACTGACCTGTTTGTGATGGGAATAGTGATGGGCCTCACTGATCACTAGTCGTTAGGAGTTTGACCTCTACAACCCCAGCACATAACTCTCATGCACAGCCACAATAAAACCATCAATCCATAAGATTCAGTATACATAGGCTGCATCTGTATTTGCAGTTATTGTGTTGGGTATTCTTATTTTTAAGCCACATGTCCTCTTCTGCTGTTTACAAACACATTGACCATCTGTACCCTACTGTATATAATGTGCCACACACTGGCTCAGTTTTAGGCGGATATCAAATAATTAAAAAGAATACATACATTCTAAATAATAAACTTAAGAATCTATCTGTCTAAGGTTGTTATGTTAACTGAAACTAACTACTTAAAACTGTTCCTGGTAATTGAAATAATATTAATAAAACTAATCTACATATATATACACAAAATAACACACCATATATATATATAGATATATTATATATAACATATATGTGCCACAACACACACATATATCAATATATAGATTATATATATTTTCAGGGTTTCTACAGACATGAACAAGTTCAATTTAAGACTATTTAACGTGTTTAAATTAAAAAGAAAACAAAATATCATTGCTGTAAATATATTTATTACCACGATATACAGTGAACTATTCATATCAGCAGACAATATTCCATACAAAATAACCCTGCAAAATAACTGCATCACTGAGACTTTTGGTGGAGTAAGCAATTTATTCTGAAGCAATATTTTCAACAGTGTTCTATCAGCTTTTACATACTTAAAACTGCATATTTTTATTTACCTTTACAAAGACCTATTTTTAACCAAATTATTACAATTTCGATACATTCAATAGACACTTAGGGCGCTACCAGTCAGAAAATAATTACAACTGCAAATCTGTACATAATTACACTGCTGGTACAACTCTGGTATCTTCGAGGAATTTCGTGGACAGCTGACCTCCTAAGTTTTGATATTCCGTCAATTTCTGTGTGTGGTCCAGATAGAATGAATCTTTTTCCCAATAAGTTTACCATATTTATTTTACCTTTTATGGCATTTTACCTTTTTTTGTTTTTTACCTTTATAACGCCATTTTTCTATAAGTGTGCATTATCTTTTGAGTCAAATTCTTACATTTAATCAGTGAATAAGAAAGACATTTGGGCTGTTACCAAGCAAAATAAATCAGTATTAAACAAAATTCTCTTTGCAATTCAGACATAGCTGCCCTGAAGTGGCATTAGATGATTTACACACTGTTTAATGCAGTACACGGGGATGGCCATTTACCTGCATTACAAATCACTTTGGACGAGATGTGTTGTGATACATTAAATGTAAAAAATTCGCATAAATTGATATTTGAAATAATTTAAAAAATGAAAAGATACTTTAAATGTGAAATTAAAACCGCCAGTAGGTGGCAAGTCACTGTTAAGCGAGTCATTGCGATTGAACCGAATCATTTAAACGGTTGATTCATTCAGGAACAAAACACTGTCATGTTACCAGCGCTGTGGCTTTGTTTGGAATTATTTTTGTTGGCGAAATAGTGCAAAAACAGGCAATATGGTGTCTAAAGCGTAAAGTCTGTTAATAAAACTTGATTGAACTGTTGTAAAAAAATCAATATTACATTCGTATATGGTAATTTTTGGAGGGGAAAAAAGGCACTCTTCCGTGTGAACTTGATTAACTATATGAAGTGGTATAAATATACACATTTTCTGCCCCCATGTCTTGAATTTTTGATCATTCTGAATGTATTTTAATAGACCGAATCATGCCATAAAAGATCGCACTGTAAATGCGCACGCGCACTAGACTTCACGTAATGCGTGCACTCTGTAGGTGTTTTGAATGATTTTTTTGTGCCGTGAGAATATTGAGCAAAATAGCTCACTTGTCATGGTGTTACTTAACTATATCATATTATGAATAAACTAAACATTCTGATTTTTTACCTCAGTGTGTTTCTTCTGAGTTTATGTGTGCCGTCACGCTCATTTGTTCTGAAGTCTAGTGAGCCTCAGCTTGTATTCTGTGAACTTGCTGCAATTCTCTCTGATGACGCAGTAACTTACCACGGGGAAGAAAAAATCTTCGGTCTGGCCAATGATTAGGTCATTGGGTCTTTAGGTCCGTCAGACTTAAGATACTTTAGCGGTAATGTGACCAAAAATATTTAAGACCCATCGAATCCGAATTTAAGACATTTTAAGACTTTTTAAGGCCTTATAAAAGGAAAACGTTATTTAAGACATTTTAAGAACACGCGGACACCCTTATATATATATACTATATAAATTAAAGCTAAAAATAAATAGTTTCTAGAAACTGAAAATTATACAAACGGTATTAAAAAATAATATGCTACTAGTCATCACAATCAATAATAGTTAAGGTCATATAACCGCTAAACACATTATTTTGTGTATTTGGTGTATGAAATGTGTTTATGCGGTTTAAGGTTTTTTAAAAAAACACATTATTTTCCACATACTGTACTTTTTGTTTGCTCCTCTATGCCCGCTTTCTGAAACAACATTCGATTTTTACAAGCCATCGGCTGAAAAGCGAGTTGTGGCGTGATTGGCCGCTAGCCGTGCGTTTGTGATTGGCAGAAAACCTCAATCGTGTGACTGAATTGTTATGGCCCTCCATATTGTGATCCCTTTCAGGCCGCGCGAGAACAAAAACATTACAACCCCTTAAACTAGGCATTTGTTGCATCAGTGGGGACATAATTACGGATTATATGACTTATACTGTCTTTTTATGCGTTGTGTTGCATCGCGCCGCGTAAACATAAAACCATTTCTGCATTTGTGATCGGAGAACCATGACTTTAGACACAGTCCTCCATCAAAATGCGACTTGCGCAAAACCACATCGGTGATGCAGACATGTTTAAATTTTATGAAGAATATCTCTTTGGATTGAGACTTTAGTCTTTGCAACTTACAGATCGTCTTGATGCACCAAGAGCTTGTAACAACTCCAAAGAGAAAGGAAAAATTTAAAAAAAATCACATCATATGACCCCTTTAAAAACACGGATTGTTCTAATTCAAACATGTCATTCCAAACCTGTATGATTTTTTCCCCGTTCTGTGAAACACATAAGGAGAAATTTAAAAGAATGTCCTGGCTGCTCTTTTACATACAATGGAAGTGAATTGAGAAAGAGGCTGTCAAGTTTCATAAATGACCAAAAAGCACAGAAAATGACAATGACCATAAATGTGGTGCCATATAGTCTTCTGAAGCTAAATGATCACTTTCTGGAAAATCTTTCTTTTTAATGTGTCATATACATTTAAAGTCAGTGATGCCTCCATTGGTTCTCATGTGTCATCTCGTGAACAATTGTGATGCTGAACAAGTCTGAACATGTGCAAGTATGAGATTTAAGAATACTAGCTTAAATGTTGCTCTGTTTCTCCTCTACAGACTTTGTGGTTGGTACAATTTTTGTCATTTTCTAAGCTTGACATCCTCGGTCCTCATTCACTTTCACAGTTGCTTAAAAGAGCAGCCAGGGCATCTCCTGTTGTGTGCCCACAGATAAAATAAAGTCAAGTTTAGCATGACATAAGGAACTCTTCCTTTAATTTATGAGTATAATGTACTGTATACGATGTCATTTTTTATGAAGGCTGATGTTGTTTTTATGACCTAGTGCAAACATATTTATCCTTATATTTCAAATAACATGCTCAGGCTTCCTGTAGGCATGCGGGGATCTGGTATCAGGCTACAGCAATTTAAGTCTCAAATGTCATATATACAGTGACACCGGATCAGTCCCAACTGAGAAACGATTTTCTAAGCTGAAAATGAATGATGCACCTTAAGAGCTCTCATATAACCTCGCTGAGTTTCAATACACAATAATCTGAGAGAGGGATTTTATAGCCTAAACACGGTGAGCCAGAACATATTACAACCATACAAAATGCATTTCAAATGCATTTATAGGAACAGAATACAAAGAAGACTGCATTACAATAACCGCTTAAAATGCAATGAGTGATATTTAAGAGATGATGTACAGTCAGCCGCTCATTATTGCATCTCTCACACAGTCTATATGGGGGAGGGGGCATCTATACATAATATAAATAAATGGACATTAAATATAAGAGTTTTTAGAAAGAATTTGAGAATTAGTTTAGTCTAACGCTTCAGCTAACAAAAACAGCCCATTACATCTATTAAGAAAAAAATTAGAGAGTCCAATTAGAGAGAGAGAGCAACAACATGAACACTGCAACAATATAACAATAGTAATTTATATATTATTAATCAACTTTCTGTGGCGCTGGATTTGTTGCTTTTTACACAACACTGAAATATGCAGTGGAGCAGTCAGTAAGTACATATAATGTATACAAATGTTTCACTGCTTAATGATGCGATTGACCAATCAGAATCAAATATTCCAGAAAGAATCGTAATACTAACACTGATTTTTATATCAAGGGAGGGAAAAATAGCATTTGTTTCAATACTTGTTCGCCGGCAAAGCTGTAATGTAATTATGTTAATATGTGAAGCAGCATATTCCTAAAATAGTTTAATTCGTTGTTTACTTTTAATGCAAAAACTTTAATGTGACAGTAAATATTTGGGAAAAGATTCCCTTAAGAAATATTGTCTGCACAAAACACTAGGCTATTTTATCAAGTCCATGAGTCTTTGTAGTACGTCTGCAGTGCTGTATAGCGCACACGATGTATGTGACGGCGTGTAATGCATATAACACGCTACACAGATCAGTCTAATAACGTTAGGTGAATGGAATCAAATCTACCGCAGTTTGTTCAAATGACAAGCACAACAGCTGATCAGAGAAAAATGACAAGCATGCAAAGAAACAGCCTGTTAATGGTCTAAACTGTGTGTGTGTGAACGGAAGAAATACCTTTTCACTGAGTCGCACGATCTGATTCATTTTTTCTTCATCTTGTAGGAGCTCCCGTAGTTCACTGCTATTGAGGACCCTGTACCCATCTGGGTAAGAGTTCACGTCCCTTTTCTGGGACATTCTTGTCCCCGTGAGGCGCACTAAACAACTCCGTTTGCCAGCCATTTAACTTCCATTTTGCTCACGCTCGGCGCCAAATGTAGGTGAACCTCGGAGCAGCTCTCACCGGCACGAAGGCGCTCCAGGACTGACTGTTAAAGAAGACAATGCACGGAGAGACTATATGGCACACGTTTACAGATTCCTGCAGTTCCGCATTCCACCGCCAGGAGGCGCCCCACCGCAGCACTGACAACATGACATACAAAATACACACATCAGTTACATGCGGCGGAGATATACAACGATTCTTCATGCAGAGTGCGTTACAGTAACTTAGCCGAGTTCTCTTATCTTATGCAAAAAGACAAAGAAATAATTGTACCCTTTTATTAACTAGAAATGTATAACTATTCTTTTAAAGAAAAGTAAAATAATAATAATAATGAGAAGTATCTTTAGCTTTCACTTTGGCCTAAAGCTTCAGCTAAGAAAAATTACATTACATCTATTAGCAAAAAAACCCAAAACATAGCTGCAATAAAATTAATAATTGTGACCCCGCTAAAGTGACATAAAGGCTTAAGTCTCAAAACCTAATTATGAGATAAAAAGCATCAAAGTTTTATGTCAATCATTCATTTCTATGAACTATGATTTCAATCTCTGACATACTCAATATCAAAGATATCAAAGTATCAAAGATATCATTTTCACAAAATGTTCTTTATCTTATGAAGAATGAATTTTTGTAGAAAACAGTAAATCACAAAAGGACTTTGCGGGTTTCACAGCCATGGCCAGTGTTTCATAGATTATTAACTGCAGTGTGGGTCATGTTTGCAGTACACAATAGTGAAATATAATTTCCGTACTATTTTACTAACTTTTTTTTTAATAAAAAAAATATTGGACATAAATTGGAATTGTTCAAATGTTCAATGTTTCAAACCTGTGGCTAAACCTTTCATGAATACTGGGAATATATTTCAGTTCAAAAATCCAAAAAGGTTAAATTATATATATATATTGCTTACTTTTGGCTTAATATTAAGCCTATTTTTTATGTGTTGGTATTGTTAACTGACTAAAATATTAAACTAAAAATATTTTAGTATAGTACAATAGTTTTCCTTTCGTTTCGTTTAGTGAATAAAGCAAAAATACATACAATTATAAATAAAAAATAAATAAACTAGAAATTGCCTTGGCTTTTTCATCATTTATTTAAATTAAAATGTAATATTTCACATTGTATATTAAATATATTAATTATATAATAAAGGGCTAGGACTGTTTTGTTTTTTTAACAAATGTCATTATCACAAAATAAACCCATTGAATGTAGAAAATATTACTATTATAAAAATATTTGCTGATTTAATAAATGCAAAATATTATTTAACAACTTTTTACTGTGTTTTTAAAAATAATTTCATATTTCTTCCTATCAGTGTGCTACAGTAGTTAGGGCTAAATGACAACGCGCTTTAATAAACTACAAATCCCGCGATGCAACAGAAACGTTCTAGTCGTGTAGCGTGATCCCATTGGTGGATTTCTCTGACGACGTTATTCTGTGACAACACAGAAAAACATGGCGTCGTTCGCGGGAGATCGCTGGAGGGAAGCGCTGAAAAACCACGATATCTTCATTCAATTAAAAGACAGGCTTCATTTAGAGCCTCAGGGGACAAGCAAAAGAATAGCCAAGAACCTTACGTTTTGTCTGAACGGTGACTTATTCTTATGGGATAGTGTTGAGAGCGTGTTTTACACCACAAACCTGCGTCAGCTGAACACTGACGGCGACACGGACACTTCGAAATACCAGGTCAGTGTGTTTGAATAGAGTCTGTCTGGTGTAACGGTAGTTATTTCACTGACTGTGTGTCTCGTGTCTCTCCGCAGACTCTGCTGTGCATCAACCCGCCGCTGTTTGAGGTGTGTCAGGTGCTCGTCAGCCCGACGCAGTATCATGTGGCTCTCATCGGTCAGCGTGGAGCGACTATACTGGAACTGCCTCAGCGCTGGGGCAAGAGGTCAGAGTTTGAGGGTGGACGCATCCAGATCAACTGCAAGTGAGTACGCCTCAGGTTTAAGAGAGCTGCATTATTCCTCCGTGCTGCCTCAGGTTCTGTAGTGTTATGTTTTCTCTTTCACAGAACGATTCCTGTGGCTGAACGTTTCTTCACCAGTTCTGCCTCTGTGACACTCCGACAGGCTGCCTGGTATCCCAGTGAAACTGAGGAGCCCCATCTGGTTTTGCTGACCTCAGATAACACCATCAGGTATCTGGAATAAATGACTGGCAGAGGTGTTGAAGGGATAATTTACTCAAAAAGAAAACATTGTTTTGTCATAAACAGTCATCCTCGTGTCTTTCCGAAGCCATAAGACTGGTTAATCTTTGAAACACAAATGAAGATATTTTTTAATAAAACCTGAGAGGTTTCTGTTCCTCCATTAAAAGTTCAGGCAACCAAAACTAAAATTACTGTTATGATTGTACGGAGTTGTACAAAAATGTATTTTTTCTCCAGATTTTATAATCTTAAGGAGCCACAGTCCCCTGCCAAAGTTTTATCTGTGTCTCAGGTAGACGAGGAAAGCATTGTTCATACAAGAGGGTAAGTTTGACAGTGCTATATTGTTAATTTTATTAGATGGTATTACTAGAAGCTTTCGGTATTCCGCTTGGAACTAAAATTCAGGTATTAAGATATAGATTAACAGATATGTTATGGACAAAATAACTGTTGTGATGTTGAATTAAAGAAGTCACTCTCTTTTATAGACGTTCCTATGCAGCATCTCTGGGCGAGACGGCTGTGGCGTTTGACTTTGGGCCGCTGGCGGATTCTCCTCGTCTGAGCAGTCTGCGTATGAAGGCAGAGCTGTTGGTGTATCCACTGTACATACTGTATGGGAATGGAGAGACGTTTCTGAGCTATATTTCTCTCACACACAGGTAACAAACACATGTCTATGACCCTGTCATGATGTGGTGACAATACAGTGAGTGTGATTAACAAAACGGTGAAAATCTAAATTATATATATATATATAGATATATATAGATATAGATATATACACACAATAGTTCGTTCTGGTTCTCAAATCTGATTGGTTGAGAAACGTGAGATATTGTACTGGTATCGCTACAGGAACGCCGTTTCACAATTTTGTATCATTCCGCTTGTTTTAGCCGGGTCTATGTTTTTTTTTTATTATTCACTGAGCTAATTGTAGAGTACGTTAGTTAATATAAGATGAAACGTCTAGCTTCGCGGTCTCTCTCGCTCTCATTTTGGATGCACGTCTTGCCGCATTGTTTGTCTCTTATAACCTCATTATTTCTCTCTAATAACCTAACTGAAGCAGCACATGCCCTTGATACAAATTCTAAAAGTGACGCATGTTTATAGTATTTCTGCACAAAGAGGGTTTGATTAGCCCTTTCCGTTGTTTCTTGTTTTATTTACCAAGCACGTTCCCCATCGAACTGTTGTATAACACAAAACCAATTTTTGTTCCGGCACTCGGCCTGCGGCCTCGTGCCTCCGGCCTAATCACAGCCATGCTGATATAGAACCGGTATCGCTCTCGTACTCGAGTGATATTGCTCATATATATATTATATTATATGAGCAGACAGAAGAGGCTTGGTCGACCAAAATTTTATTCAAATTGATCCCCAAAAAAAACCCGCCCTTTTCGCCTTCCTTCATAGACCTTATATATGCTTTTATTCTGAACAGCACAGCAATTTTACATGGCCGCTCAATCTGATGTTAACCTAGAGAAATGTGCGCTATAGTGTCTGTTCGGAGCGAGGAAGCTGAACAGCAGTGATCACTGCAGGACAGATGGAGGCGCAGGTGCGCTCACTTGCTCCTAAAATATTTTGTCATTTTTGGTCATACAGATAAGAGTAATACATCTTTCGAGTCTGTAAAGACTCTACGTTTATTTGTGTGCACTCACAATAACAACAAAACATTTGCGCTTTTGTAAAATAATGAAAGCACACAGGATGCGCTTTCTGCCGTCTCGGACTCTGTGAACTAGTGGTATTCTTTTGCCTTCCAGTACATAAAATATATCTATGCCTATAGAGATGAATGTCTACTTTCACATGAACCATTCAAATGGAAAACATTCCCAATCCGTATGAAACAGCGTGTCCGTACAGCGAGACGACAGTCAGTGTTGCGGACTTCATCTCTGAAAACCGGAACAAAGAAACCAATGTTTATCAATCATTAAATGTAAGCAGTCTCATTATCATCATCTACTTCTGCGGTTGCCGGTGCAAGCTTTATGCGTGTGCTTGAGCGCTTATGTCTATGTAGGCAATTAAAGGCTCATTATAATGATTTAAATTGTTTATTAATAAACGTGCAATTAGTCGACTAAAGCTTAAAATGAACGACTATTCGACCAGAAAAATCCTTATTCGAGTGCAGCCTTAATATGTATGCTGTGTGTGTGTGTTGTGTGTGTGGTATATATATTCTCTAATATAATATATATATATATATATATATATATATATAATCTATATAGATATATATATATATTATATATATGTGTGTGTGTAATACACACACACACATCTCCCAACATACATACATATAAAATATATAATATATATAGGGGCTGCACATAAATCCATGTGTATTGTCATGCGCATCTGTCAGTAAATCATTTCTGTGATTCTTAGTAAATCTCCATTAAGCACGTGCTTTCAGATGGATCAGCGTTTACTCACATGAGCCCGTAGATCCCTTACAAACGGCAATGATGACCTACCAGCAATGTAAAGATGATTTTATTAATATATTCGAATGAGTACTTTGCAATATAAATTCATTAGAAAGATTACATTATTATTTTTGTATTTTGATGGAAATAATCAGAATATTGTACCTGGTTACCTGCTCAATGTTAACATGAAATCTATGCCATTGGGAAGTCTGCCTAATGGTTAGAGAGTCGGACTCATAACCAAAGGTTGCAGGTTCGAGTCTCGTGCCGGCAGTGATTGTAGGTGGGGGGAGTGAATGTACCGCGCTCTCTCCCACCTTTCATACCACGACTGAGGTGCCCTTGAGCAAGGCACCGGACCCCCAACTGCTCCCCGGGTGCCGCAGCAAAAAAATGTCTGCCCACTGCGCCGGGTGTGTGTTCACGGGTGTGTGTGTGTTCACTGCTGTGATGGGATGGGATAAATGCAGAGCACTAATACCGAGTATGGGTCACCATACTTGGCCAAATGTCACATGTCACGTCACGTCACATACCTACAGTGTACATTTTTAAATGTATAATGAATATTTTTCCTGATGTTAACACAGTTGCCTTGAGTTTGTTTCAGCACATATTTGTTGTGGATACAAACAGATATTTTTCTCATCTTTTTTAGTTCCTTGTCACAATAATGATTTCTTAATGTGATGCCTGTGAGATATCTGCTCCGTTTATCTTCAGTCTTTCTCATGGTGTCAGTAATTTCGGGAAGCCGATGGGCCCATTACCCATGTACCCCGCGGCAGAAGATAATTACGGCTATGATGCGTGTGCTGTGCTCTGCCTGCCTTGTGTGCCGAACATCCTGGTTATTGCCACTGAATCAGGAATGCTGTACCACTGTGTGGTGCTGGAGGCAGAGGAAGAGGAGGATGGCGGAGTAAGACAGACAAAATTTAGTCAATACATCTTACAAATCCTCAAATGCAGCTCGTGCAGTGTGAGATATGCTGAGCCCCTGTTTCTGTGCTTCGTTCAGGCTGTAGAGAGATGGTCCAGAGGCTCAGAGACGGTGCCTTCGCTTTATGTGTTTGAGTGTGTGGAGCTGGAACTGACGCTCAAATTGGCTGCTGGGGAGGAGGAGGAGATTACAGAGTCTGATTTCACCTGTCCAATCAGATTACACCGAGGTCAGGAGGTCACTCAAGCACTCGCCACACCAAGAGGCTACATCATAATTTAAATACTTATGTTACACCGTAATGATACGTAATTTGCTGGGGATGAGAATCAAATTGCTTTTGGGTATGTAGTAGTATGTCATAAAATTACATTTTGATACCGCAAACCTCTTTGCATACTGTCTGGGTTTGCAAGTAAGCATTAGTGTTTAGCAAAATTCTACTTGGCTGTTGGCAGATTTGGCCCCACATTTACTGTGAATGCTAAAAATATTTGAAATAACTCCTATTCTGCAAGATGTCATGGGTAATAGTCGGCCAGCATTTAAAAATCCACTGGATACTGTGTGCAATTCCAGGAACTTTTGGCATACTTGGAAAAATTTTAGCAAAAAGTGTTTTCGCAAGAAGTTACTAATACTATTATTCTCCAGAGATGCCTTACATTGGTTATCAGTTGCAGTAAAGACACTTGTAAAATTACAGATTTTATTTCGTTTCTTTTTCTTTCATTTCAAGAAAGGTTTCTCAAAATCAAATCAGAACATTAGATTTTAAATCTTCTTTAGGATTATGTAACAAGTTTTTAGTAGACTAGTGTGAAGGCTGATGTGGCATTATGGTTAAAAATGTATGAAAATATATATTTAAAATATTAAATATTTAAAAACTAGGTGTTTTAACTTTTTTGATCACTTATATATTATGTTTGTGAAAAGAAGCATTATTTATTTATGCTACTGATTTTAAACAAAATTGTTACTTAAGTCACTGGGGTATATTTTTTCAATAGCCAAAAATATATTGTATGGGTCAAAATTATAATTTTTTTTCTTTTATTCCAAAAATCATTAGAATATTAAGTAAAAATCATGTTCCATGAAAATATTTTGTAAATCTCCTACCGTAAATATATC